>JAJIBD010026178.1:10000-93535 GCA_021461705.1 Cryptotis parvus | reverse complement strand
GTTCAATCCCCAGCATCCCATATGGTCCCCTGAGTACTGCCAGTAGTGATCCCTGTTCTCAGAGCCAGGAATAAGCTGTGAGTACTGTGGGAGTACCCCCCCCCAATATAAAACAAGATAATCTTGTTTTCATCTCTTTGATACTGCCCCAAATGAGTGAACCAGTAGTAGTTGTGGCAGTTGTTACCTCAGTTGCCAGCCCCAGAAGCAGTGCACTGTCATCTCCATGGCATCTGAGATGAGCCTGTCATGTATTGCATCTCCCTTTTACCTCAAAAAGATATCAAGTACTAACAAGAGTACAGCAAGCACTGCTTTGGAAATCTGGAGTTTCAGTATGCAGTGTTGGAAGAATATTTCTGGTAACTTCATGCTTGGTGACTCTCTAGAAAGAACTTCTAAAAGATTTATTCAAAGAATTCAGGTAGATTCTCACCTGGTCACGTTGTTGTGGGTCAGGGAGAGGAGGGCAGCTTGGTGGCAGCCTCTCAGCTGTCGCTTGGCTGGCATTTATCCCTGCTTTTTTTCTCCTAACTCCTTTAGAGCAAAGAGAGTGTCTGTAGCCTCTTAGCTTTGTAATCAACCCCAAGTGATGAAGGTCCTGATAAAGTATTTTAGACTAAAGGTATCAACTCCAAATGATTTTTTAAATTAGCTCAGGGCTGCACATAGAGAGGACAAAGGCATTCTAGTGCTAGCTGTGCAAATTTAATACAGATGAATTTCTACAAACAACAACACGCTAAGCAATGTGCCATTAGGAAAAACCTTATATAATTGTGTCAGCTTGGGTTTCCTCTGGTTCGATTTTCTTGCCACTTCGATAATCAGATAGATCTGAAGCGTGGCATAGAATTTCAGGGGAGAATCTGCATGACAGACTCACAATGAGGCTATTCACAGAACTCTTTTATTAGTTTAAATAGTATCTGTATCATTCTAGTTTCTGGCTTTACTACAAGGCTCCAGTTAAACTTAACCCACCTCGTAGACTTAACTGATCCAGGAATTACTCAATACGGCCAGCCCGCAACTGTAGCTCTCTTTCCTCATTGATAAGGGAATGTAACACAATGGGCTTTACAGTTCTTAAATGACACTATTTTCCCTCTGTCTTTGAGATGTGATGCTTATATGACCTTTTGCTTTTCATATGATTTCACATGACGTAATTATATTTTTTAAAGCCATGAAAAAACAGTATTGACTCCCTATGCTTTGAGAAAAGGGAAATCTTGTAGGTGACATAAGAGGGAAATTTGTGTCATATTTATACAGCTGTTTTTAGTGTGTCAGAAATTATGATATTTGATAATTTCAGGTCAACTTGGACAGTTGGCATAGAATTTGCTCTTTTAACAAGCAAACTTTATATTTAAATTTTACTATATCACTGTGAGATAGACAATGACAAAACTGTTCATGATTGGGTTTCAGTCATACAATGTTGGAGCACCCATCCCTTTACCAGTGCACATTTCCCACCACCAATGTCCCAAGTTTTCCTCTCCCATCCCATCTGCCCGCTTCTATGGCAGGCACTTTTCTTTTCTCACTCTCTTTGTCCCTTTTGCACATTTTTAACAAGCAACCTTGATGCTAATGGTTCCTGGGCCATCAAGAGAGTTATATTATGGATCCGGTTCCTGTGCTATCATGAGAATTATGCTGTGGCTCCACTAGGGAATGCTGGGAGTTCAACATTACCTGTTGCTCCAGAGTCAGCCAGGACACTCAGGTAGGAGTGACTGTTGGCATGACTTCTGCGACTTGATGGCAGGAGGGGAAGGACTCCCCTTGTAGTTCCAGCATGGGGTACCTCAACTCCTTCTGTTCCACTTTTCTCTTCAGCAGGGCAGTGTCTACTGTGTCTGTCCTGGACCTTGGACATGCCTTACCCATGGGCCAGCTGGGGTGTCTGAGAGTGTCACCTCACTCCTACTGCTTTGTGGGCATGATTCTAATTTTAGAGTATGTTAATGGCAATGCTTCATCCGTATTGACTTTCCCATCTTCCTCCTCTATCCCTATGAAATTAATTTTATTTTGCTTTTTTTTTGGTGGGGGAGCTGGACCACACTCAGCTGCACTCAGGGATTACTCCTGGTGATGCTCTGGGGGACCATTTGGGTGCTGGGGATGAAACCTGGGTAAGCTATATGCAAGGTACATGTTGTAGCTTGAGAGTATACCACCTACACAGCAGAGCCTGGCAAGTTACCCATGTTTTATTTGTTATGCCAAAAACTAGTAACAATTATGGATCTCAATTCCATGACCTGAAGAACGGTTTGGGGCTCTTCCTGCCCCTGGAGCAAGCAGATGCCCTCAGCTACACTTGCCTGTGACAGGACATATGGAGATGTTACTGGTGCCCGCTCGAGCAAATTGATGAACAACTGGAAGACAGTGATACAGTGATACATGTTGTAGCTATTTGTATTATTGGTCTGGCCCTCAATTAATTTTATTTATTATTTAAATTTTTATTTTACTACTGTGAGATATACAATTACAAAGATGTTCATGTTTGGGTTTCAGTCATATAGTGTTCAAGCACCCATCCCTCCACCAGTGCCCATTTCCCACCACTAATGTCCTCTGATTCCCTCCCCCCTCCCCCCATCTCCCTCCCTCCCTCCCTCCCCCTCTCTCTCTTCCTCTCCTCCCTCCCTTCTCTTACACTTTGTGGCTTGCAATACATACATTTAGAGGTTATTGTGTATATTCCTTTGCCTACAGTCAATGCTCAGTTCTAGGCTGGTATTATCATTTCCAACAATTATTAGTGCACTGTTCCTTTCTCTGTCTAACCTAAAATCTGACACCCACACACTTGAGGTAGATTCCACCCACTGACAAGACCTCCTGATCCATGTTTTGCCTGACCTTGGATATTGGTATCATGCTATTTTTTTATATCCCACAAATAAATGCAGTTATTCTATATCTGTCCTTTTCCCTCTGGCTAATTTTACTCAGCATGATACTCTCCATGCCCATCCATTTATAGACAAATTTCATAACTTTGTTTTTCCTAACAGCTGTATAGTATTCTATTGTGTAGATGTACCACAGTTTCTTTATCCAGTCATTTGTTCTCGGACATTCTGGTTCTTTCCAGATTCTGGCTATTGTGAATAGTGCTGCTATGAACATAGATATGTAGATAGTGTTTCTGCTGTGTGTGTTTTTGGCCTCCCAGAGTATATTCCCAGGAGTGGTATGGCTGGGTGAAATGGGAGCCAGTTTTTCTAGTTTTTCTAATTCCTCAATTAATTTTAACTCAGAAACACCAGCCCTTTTTTGGTCTGTGGGCTATACCTGGTCGTGTTCAGGGGTTAATCTTGGATTTGTGCTTAGGGATTACTCCTGGCAGAGTTTGGGAGACTATATATGGTGCTGGGGATAAAGTCCAGGTGGCCGCATGCAAGGCATTGTATTATCTCATTGTATTATCTCTTCAGTCCCCAAACACAGATCTTTTTCAAAGGGATTTACAATTAGAAATGAACCTTCGAAGAGTATCTTGGGAATTATGGTTGATCACTTGATCACTTGACATCCCGTTATTCATCGATTTGCTTGAGCGGGCACCAGTAACATTTCCATTTGACCCTATCACGTGCCAGTGTAGCCCAATGGCATCTGGTTGCTTCAGGAATACCAAGAGCCTCAAACTGTTCATTCAGGGTCTTGACGAAGAAGTCTGACCATCTTTTAGGTGGGCGGCCACGTGATCTTTTGACATCCTGTGGGATCCAGTTGGTAACATCTCTAGTCCAGCGGTCGTCTCCAAATCGCATTACATGTCCAGCCCATCTGATTTCGATGCTTTGGCAGACCAGACAGCTTCCCTCATTCTGGAACAGAGACGGAGGTCGGAGCTCCGGATTCCTTCTTTCACTTGAGAGAGGCGTGATATTCCAAGCATAGCTCTTTCGATTCCTCTTCGGGAGACCTGAATAGCATTCTCATCCTGCTTTCATAGGGCCCAGGTCTCTGAGGCATATGTTAATGTAGGGAGACTGGTGGAGTTGAAGAGATGTGCCCGGAGCCGGAGGTTCTTTGTCTTTTTAGCTATTTCTTCAATGCTTTGAAGGCATTCCATCCACTCTCTTCCTCCTGCGCAGCTCAGGTTTTAGGTCGTTCATCATGTTTACTTCTCGACCTAGGTACACATATCTGGTGCATTCAGAGATGTTTGTTCCATTGAGAGTGAATTATGGTTGTGACATACTTATTCATTTTCACACAAATAAGATTTTTCCTTGAAGATAATTGATGTTATGGTCAAAACAGGGCAAGTAAGTGGCGAAATGGCCGAGTATGTTTTAGTATTGTAGTACTTTGCTTGAAGTGCACTCTGTGTTCTGACCATAGAATCTACCCTGACGTAAAGGCAGTTAGGTCGACTTCGTGAGTTTGCTGACGTCAGACTAGAAATACAGCTTCCGTATATGCAGCTGCCTGTGTTACCTGATTTCTTATATTTGAGGCAGCGTTTTATTTAAGGTATATTGTAATTTGTTTGTTTTCAGAATGAATCCTCAGTTTCAGAGTGAGGAACTTAGTTTGGGGCCTGAGTGTAGAGAACATGAGTAGTAATTTGTGTGTGTCCTTCACAGGAATGTGTTCCAGAAATTCTGGAACTGAAGAAGAAGATTTTTGCACAGTTGGATCGGATCGTGGATGACAAAGTTGTCATAAGCAGCTCTAGCTCCTGTCTCCTACCCTCCAAGTTGTTTACTGGCTTGATGCATGTGAAGCAATGTCTTGTGGCTCATCCTGTGAGTATGTGGAACCTGGGAAATTGGTTGTTTCTGATTGTGCTTTCATAAGTAATACCTGTCAGCACATCTAGTAGAGCTGTCTTGTATGCTTTGTATGTGCTCAGCTCTCTGAGCTGTCTCTCCATTGGTCAGTAGCAGCATTAAAAAAAAATTAATCCACAAGTTCTTGGATTGTAGCTGCTTAGGAAAGAATCAAGTGAGCACTGCTTTCAGTTTTGAGCAGACTAGGAAGCAGAATTTCTTTGGGAAGAAGTGCTTCCTTCTTGTGCTGTGAAATTTAGAGAACACAGTTCACAGTAGGATTCCATTGGTTGAATGTGACATCTGGGCCCCACATATGGCCCTAATTCACGTTCTCATTCTGTTTGTGCTCACTGCCCTGGGCCTTTGCCTCACCTCCAGGGGCCTGGATGTAGTCATGCCTGACTAATGCCATTGAAGCAAGACAGGTAGTCCCTAAAAATCCCACAACTGTTTGTAGAGTCCCTGCAGGTCCCTTGAAGCCATCCAGGCCCACAGCACACACAGCACGTCCCACACGCTGCAACCTTCCACTTGTGCTGTCATCCAGGTTTCTTTGCCTGAACAGGAAAGAGGATAAAGGGAACCAAAGCCTGTTCCCGCCTATGAAAGTCTTAGATGTATGGATCATCAGCAATTGCAAAAGTTGTGTCTCCACCCTCCAGAGTTTCGCCACCAACCACTGAGTTTCAGCTTCACATGTTTGTTCTCTTGGGTACTTTTCCTGGTGTGGAGGCTGGACTTTGGGGCATCCCAGCCCTGGCACTAACATTGGCATGTGCTGTCTGTGGCAGGGATTCTGAAGAGATTGTAGATTGAGCTTCATAAAAGCCCACAAGGGTCTCAGGCCCAGGAAAGGAGCATTCACCCAGCCAGCTCTCCAGCCCTGACATCCTACACTGGGTGTTGTGTTTTCTCCCTCTCTTTTGGATTCTGGGTCTTAGGAGCTTTTTGGTGTTTGGGATGAATGACTGCAGCTGAGATTGGAGAGATTCACTTTTAGGATCTGTGGCAGCAGTCGGTGAAAGCAACCTTCTTCCTTCCTTCCTTCCTTCCTTCCTTCCTTCCTTCCTTCCTTCCTTCCTTCCTTCCTTCCTTCCTTCCTTCCTTCCTTCCTTCCTTCCTTCCTTCCTTCCTTCCTTCCTTCCTTCCTTCCTTCCTTCCTTCCTTCCTTCCTTCCTTCCTTCCTTCCTTCCTTCCTTCCTTCCTTCCTTCCTTCCTTCCTTCCTTCCTTCCTTCCTCCCTCTCCTCCTCCCTCCCTCCTCCCTCCCTCCTCCCTCCCTCCCTCCCCTCCCTCCCTCCCTCCCCTCCCGTCTGCCTGCCCGCCCCGCCCTCCTGCCTGCCTTCATCTTTTATTATTTTATTATGGCACTGTGATTTACAGTTATTCATCGTTGAGTTTTTAGACATACAATATTGCAGCACCATCTCAGTGCCAATGTCAACTTCCCTCCACCAGTGTTCCCAGGTTCCCTCCCATATTCTTGCCCTTCCTCGCCTCGCCCCTGCAGCCTGCCCTTTGACAGTCACCTTTCTAAGTAGTTAGTTGTTCAAGTTTGAGTCTCTTGATTTCAGTGTTGTTGATTCTGTGTTTGAATATTTGTCTCTATCATTCCTTACGACCACCTTTCTATTTGGCTCCTCTGTCCTGCCCCCATTGCTACTTATCTGTTTCTTCTCCCCCTCCCCTCCACTCTTTTCTTCTCTTTCTATACTCTGGGGCCAACATTGATCAGGGCATCCTTTAAAACACTGCCTTCCCTCATCCAGTCATTCGAAATACCACATATGAGTGATATCCTGAAGCAACATTGCTTTCTACTGGTTTTCTCAGCAGTACACAAATGCTTCCCCCTTTTGTTTTACACCTGAGGATGTGCTGAACTGATGAAGCCAATGTAGGCACCTCATTAACTGTCCTGTATTTGGGGACTGCCCTGGAAGGACGCACCTGTGTGACCATTGAGCAGAGGGATGAAAGTCCTGAGTGGAACCAGTTCCTACATCCTTGACTGTGACTGGGCTTACTGGTTGCCTTGGAGGTCAGCCTAGAATGACCTATGCACAGGTGCCCCTAAAGTCCTTCACCTGCTTGCCGGTGGGCATTTGTGCTTCTGCGTGTGTCCTGTACATCCTGGCTTGTAACTTCCATCCTTACAGGATGGAAGTTTAGCTACTGTAGCTTTCCCGTGTCCCCATGTTCAGGAAGGTCCTGACCATGACCCTGAGAGCCCGGCATCTGTCTGGTGGTGGTGTGAAAGGGCCTGGGGTTCCCGTGAATGGGCCAGGGCATGAGCTCTCTTCAGGAAGGGGGTCCATGTCCTGACTGGGTTAAGCTGCAGCAGAGGAAATAAAGGACACCTTTGTGATGAGTCCCTTGCTGTCGGCCCATCATCGCCTGCCAAGAATGGCCCCTGTGCACCTTGCTTTCCAGGGCCTCTCTTCCTGCGCTTCCGACTCCCACAGCATGGCCTGAGTCACTCCTGCTTTGAAAGAAATCCATCCCCCTACCCCCCAGCTTTGTCTCCCTTTTTTTCTCAGAACAGACATGCTCTTCCTTCTCACAGACCTGCTAGCCTTCCTGTCATCCTCAGGAAGAAAACAGCCTTCCCTTCCCCCTCCTGCAGAGTCTCCAGTTTGTTTTCTCTGTCCCCTTCTGCCCTTTCCCCCCCTTGGTTCCCACCGACAGACACGAATAGGCTCTTGTGCTTGTCTGCAGGGCTCTATGAGCGACTGCCCAGCCTTCCAGCTCTGGGCCCGTGAAAATGAAGTGTGACTGTTCCGTGAGGGAGGCCCTATACCTGGGCCGTTATTACAGGGTTTTTAGTTGGAGCTTGGGGACCAGGTTCCTGGGCCTAATTTTGTTGGTTTGGCTTATGTTTGGGGCTTGGTCTTTGGGACATACTTGGAAGTGCTGGGGAAGTCCGTGGCGCTGGGGATCAGACAAGGGCTCTGTGTTGCAAAGCGAGGACTCTGGCCCTGAGACTGCTGGGCCCCAGGATCCTGATTTCCATGGAAAAACATTTTCCTTTCTTTTTTCTTTATTGTCATTAAACTTTTAGTATTTTTTTGTTGTGGTGAAGGCATGACAGTTTGCCTCTTTGCCCATTTTTAAGTGTACTATTGAGTGTCATTCAATCCATTCATATCATGGTACCATCTAGCTCCAGAACTTTCCATCCTGTAGGTGGCACCGTGTGTCCCCATTAAAGAGCAACTGTGTAGCCGTGACAATTGCCATTCACTTCTCTGTCCATACTGACAGGCCCCGCTGTATAGACATTTGCTGTGGCATTGGCAAGGGTCTGAGCCTGGGTAGTGAGTGTGGAGCGTGCCAGGGGTGGGGCTGCAAGCAGTGACTAGGCTCTGTGCCAGCAGTGGGGATGGGGGTTCTCAGAGTTGTGGAAGGGACTGAGAAGGTTTCTGTGGGCAATGGAAGATGGGAATTGAAGGGGTGGTGGGGCCACGCTCAGTGCTTGGTACTATCTTGAGTGTTACTTGAGCTACTCGTGTGATGGGTATTCCTTAGGCTGATGCTATTGAGAAAAACTACTTTTGTAGGTGCTTACCTAAAACAATGGTCTAAGTTAACAGGACAGAGCAGCTGTAACAGAATAGTTTTTTGTTTGTGATGTTTCTCACTGGTTTGACTCTCATTCATATCTTTTGTTGAGGTCACTTTAGTTTACAAGTGTAAGAGTTTAAGCATTTTAAGTCTCCAGTACCCTGATTGCTGTCCAGGGATACTCCTTTCCCTTCTTGGTGACTGTTCTGTTGTCAGAATCTAAAGTTTGTTTTCACTGAACGTTGTCTATTCCCTTGCTTTGTTCTTTATGTGCCACCGAGGACTGAGAATGTCTGGTATTTGTCTTTCTCCTGACTTATTTTATTTAGTCTAATACCCTGAATTTTCATCCACATTGTAGCAGAAGGAAAGACTCCACGTTTCCTAGTAACTAATAGTACATTCTCTCTCTCTATATATATATCTACATATCTCACATCTTCTTTTTCTACTTACTCATCTGTTGTTGGACACCTGGGTTGTTTCTAGATCTTGTTATTGTAAATTGCATAGCAATGAACATAGGTGTGCATTTACCTTTTTGAATTAGTGTTTTTGTGTCCTTTGGATAGAATCCTGGGAACACAAATTGTTGGATCACATGATGTAGTTGTTATTTTTTTGAGAAATCTTCAAACTTTCCTCATAGTGACTAAGTCTGTTCACGTTCCCACAAGTTGTGAATGAGGCCTTCAACAGCATTTGCTGTTTTTGACCATTTTAGTGTGAGGTATGAGGTAGTGTGAAATATCTCATTGTCTTTTATTTATTTATTCATTCATTTATTTATTCATTCATTCATTCATTCATTCATTCATTCATATATATTTGTTTGTTTGTTTGTTTGTTTTTTGCTTTTTTGGGTCACATCCGACGATGCTCAGGGGTTACTCCTGGCTCTTCGTTCAGGAATTACTTCTGGCAGTGCTCGGGGGACCATATGGGGTGCCAGGGATTGAATCCAGGTCGGCTGCATGCAAGACAAACACTCTACTCGCTGTGCTCTCGCTCGGCCCCTCTCATTGTCATTTTGATTTGCATTTCTCTAGTAATCAGGGATGCTGAGTTATTTATATTTTCTAAGCCCATTGGCCATCTGTATGTCTTCTTTGGAAAAGATCTGTTAAAATCTTCTCTCTGTTTTCTGTGGGCTTGAGGCTTTTGTTGTTGAACTTTGTGAGTGCTTTATAAGTCTCTGTCAAGTGTATAAAGTGAAAGTATTTCCTTCCAGTTAACAGAATGACTACATTTTAACCTGAAGGTTTATTTTGCAGTACAGAGCTTTTTGCTTTGCTTTGCTTTGATACCATTTGTTTCTTTTTTCTTTTTTGTCCTTGTTTTATTTGGCAATGAGTAGAATCTACAAAGACACATCTGAAGCTAATATAATTTTTTAATTTTATTTTCCTATTCCACCTTATATAAACACTGTAGTTTACAAAGTTGTTCATAGCGATTTGATACAGACTTTTAATTTACCATCACCAATCCCACCCCACTGCACCTTTGCACCTCCATTATCTCCAATTTTCCTACCTAGTCCTTAAGCCTGTCCCCATACCGGACCCTCAGTACTTTATTTTATATTGCTTGTTTTAATTTGCCATAAGAATGATCAAAAACTATTTCTTCAGAAGAAAGTTGGTGAAGATTGTATCTCACCATGGACTGATTAAACCCTTATATAAGAAATTACTAAGATGTTAGAGGCGTAGTCTTTGTGTTGATATTTTATTATTTGAGATTGAGTGGCTTATTAAGTCCCATTATGTCCTATCCAATCTGGTGTGCTACTCCTGGTTTTTCAGTGTTGTTTGGCCTTGTCACTGTATCACTATCTTACCGTTCATCATCGATTTGCTCGAGCGGGCACCAGTATGTCCTGTCTCATGCTAGTAGAGCCCAAGGCACCTGCTTGCTTCAGGAACATAAAGAGCCTCAAACCATTCCATCAGGTCATGGGAATGAGGTCTATAATTGTTACTGGTATTTGGCATATCAAATATGACACGGGTAGCTTGACAGGCTCTGCCATGTGTGTGGCTGTATGCTCCAGGAAGTCCAAAAAATTTTTGATGAGGTAATATAGCTGGAGTTAAATTTTTAACTGGATGGTTTTTGGGGAGTGTTCGTGATTGCCACGACTTCTGGAAGTGCAAGGAGATGGGGCTAAGTAGCCTATCCCTGACTCTGTGAAAGCCTGGAGATTTTAGTCACAAATTCTGCTTATCTGAGTTTTTCAACAGATTACTTTCTGGGTGAGGCGCTTCACAAGCAGTGGAGTCTGACTGCGAGCATGCAGGTAATTGTAGAGTGTGGAGGATTTTGGCTACTTGGGCCCTATTTGGGCAGATGGTGGGTTCACCTGCCCCCTCCCAGGTACCCAGATAACTCAGCCTTGAAAGGGGTCCAGGAGCATGTCTGACTTGTTTTGAAGTCTCCGAGAGTTTTTTTTTTTTTTTATGAGTTTCTGGATTGTGACCGGTGAAAGAGCTTAACTATGGCTTCTGATGTCCTCTGAGATTTATTTATGGGTTTCTGAAGCATGGTTGAGAAATGAGCTTGTATAGTTGAGCCAGAGGCACTTTGTGGGTGTGACTCCCCGTACCTAACTTTGGGTGGTTAAAATTTCTCTTGGTCCTGAGTTGTTGGAGTCTGGCCAGAGCCACAGCGACAATTTTGGTATATCAGAATGCCTGAGGGCATCCTCTGGCTGCTGGTGCACTGGGCCCACTGGTTCAGGTTGACCTGGTGGTGCCCCCCCTGGGCCCCAGCAGTGATGGCCACAGTGGGCCCTGGCAGGGACTGGGACCAGAAAGGGGGCTGCTATCTTTCATAGCTTGGGTACTCTGGGTGGGTGGGATCCACCAGTCCAGCAGAGCCTGTCCAGGGGGCACATGCCCCATCCTTGGTCTCCAGACAGTTGGCGCTCAGGGAAGTTTTCCTACACAGTATGTTGCATGTGGTACAGCTGGTACAGAAAGGAAATGACAGCAAATCACCACAGCTACATGGTTGGAACCTTAAGCACCTCTTCAGCTCCAGGCCCTCAACACCTGTGCTCTGCAGTGGTGCTGAGTTGGACCGAAGAGCCCTATTCAGAAATGTTAAAACTGCCGCCCCGCCACCCATAGTGCTGAAAGCTGTCATGTGTCCCTCTCTGGGCCAGGAGCACTCCACACCGGGCAAACAGCCAGTTTCATTTAATGGTGCTCTCTCTGAGCCAGAATATCCATGGGTCACCCACGTTCACTCATGCAGTAATTTACTTTTATCTGCCTGCCTGCCTGCCTGCCTGCCTGTCTGTCTGTCTGTCTGTCTCATCTATCTATCTCTATCATCTATCACTCCTTCTATCTTTTTTTTTTGGGGGGTCACACCTGGCAATTCTCAGGGGTTTCTCTGCACTCAGGAATTACTCCTGGCACTGCTCGGGGACCATATGGGGATGCCGGGTTCGAACCCGGGCCTGCACAGGCCGGCCACATGCAAAACAATCACCCTACTTGCTGGACTATCACTCCAGCCCCTCTCTATCATTTTTTAAATTGCACAGTTGTGAGATATACAATTACACAGATGTTCATGTTTGGGTTTCAGTAATACAGTGTTCCAGCACCCTTCCCTCCACCAGTGCCCATTTCCCACCACCAACGTCCCCTGATTCCCTCCCCTTCCCCCGGCCTGCCTCTCTGTCTCTCTCTCTCTCTGTTTCTCTTTGTCTCTCTGTCTATCTCTCTCTCTCTCTCTCTCTCTCTCTCTCTCTCTCTCTCTCTCTCTCTCTCTCTCTCTCCTCTCTTACACTTTGTGGCTTGCAATACATAGATTTAGAAGTTATCTTATCATTTCTGACAATGTTAGCACATTGTTCCCTTCTCTGTCTTACCTAACCTGACTCCTACACACTTGCGGTAGATTCCACCCACTGACAAGACCTCCTGATCCATATTTTGCCTGGCCTTGGATATTGGTATCATACTATTTTTTTTTATATCCCGCAAATAAATGCAGTTACTTTATATCTGTCCTTTTCCCTTTGGCTATTTTTACTCAGCATGATCCTCTCGATGTTCATCCATTTATAGACAAATTTCATAACTTCATTTTTTCTGACAGCTGCATGGTATTCCATTATGTAGATGTACCACAGTTTTTTTTTTTTATCCCGTCATCTGCTCTTGGGCACTCTGGTTGTTTCCAGATTCTGGCTATTGTGAATAGTGCTGCTACGAACATAGAAGTGTAGAAGTGTTTCTGCTGTGTGTTTTTGGCCCCCAGGGTATATTCCCAGGAGTGGTATGGCTGGGTCAAATGGGAGCTCAATTTCTAGTTATTGGAGAAATTTCCATAATTTTTTTTCCCAAAAAGGCAGGACCAGTCGACATTCCCACCAACAATGGATGAGAGTCCCTTTCTCCCCGCATCCACGCCAGCATTTGTTGACCTTGCCCTTTTGGATATGTGCCAGTCTCTGTGGTATGAGATGATATCCCATTTTTGTTTTGATTTGCATCTCCCTGATGATTAGTGATGATGAACATTTTTTCATATGCCATTTGGCCATTCGAATTTCTTCTTTGTCAAAGTTTCTGTTCATTTCTTCGCCCCATCTTTTGATGGAGTTGGCTGTTTGCTTCTTGTAAAGTTCTACCAGAGACTGATATATCTTGGATACTAACCCTTTATCAGATGGGTATTGGGTGAATAGTCTTTCCCATTCTGTGGACTGTCTTTGTATTTTGGTCACTGTTTCTTTTGAGGTGCAGAAGCTTTTTTAGTTTCATATAGTCCCATATGTTTATCTTTGCTTCCAATTGCTTTATTAGTGGTGTTTCATCTTTGAAGGTGCCTTTAGCTTCAATGTTGTGGAGGATTTTTCCTATATTTTCTTCAATGTACTTTATGGATTCAGGTCTGATTTTGAGATCTTGAATTCATTTTGATCTGACTTTTTGTGCATGGTGTTAGACAGAGGTCTAAGTTCATTTTTTTACATGTAGTTGCCCAGTTTTCCCAGCACCACTTATAGAGGCTTTCCTTACTCCATTTTGTACCTTTTGCTCCTTTATAAAAGATGAAATGATCATGTATTTGAGGATGGGTGTCAAATCTAACACTCAACTCTATCCCATAGGTCCACAGGTCTGTTTTTACTCCAATACTATGCTGTTTTAATTACTACTTCATGCAGTAATTTTGTGGCCCCATCAGTTGTTCAGAACTCTGAGAGCCGTCATTCCTATGCCAGTGCCACTGCCATCTTGCCACTCTCTCCATATGATAGTGTTCTGCTATTTTTCCATTAAAATACTTTTTATGATTTCAGATCAACATCTGAAATAAATTTTTGCACACTGATGTCTATGAATATGGGAACTGTAATAGAAATGAAGTGACATATATTTTTCGATAAAGAAAACAATTCCTGAGGTGTAGACACCACAAAGTAACTTTTGACCTAGACACTAATCTAGTGAGTTCAGCAGGATTTATTAATACAGGCAAAACTAGTCCTGCGATACAGTCGTCTTCTGCATTCCTCAGACAGGAGAGCTACTTTTATTGAGACAAAAATTCTTACTAAGGCAATTTCTTAAGCAATGGGAACAGAGCTGGGAGTAACCACTGAGCACTGCGCTAGGTGTGTCTCAAAAACCTAATAAAGTTTTAAAAAATATTTTATTATACCACCGTTAGATATACAATTACAAGATGTTCATGTTTGAATTTTGTTTCTACAGTGTTCCAACACCCATCCCTCCACCCCTGCCCATCTCCCATCACCAGTGTCCCCACCTCCCTCCCTCCCCTTCCTCCAGCCTGCCTCTATGGCAGGCTCTTTATCTCCTTTCTCTCTTTCTCTCTCTATCTCTCTCTCCTTCTTGCTTCCCTTTCTTACACATTGTAGATTGTAATATATTCTAGAACATGATTGGTTCCACTAGTTTGATATACTGGGTCTGGACCACGAAAACGGTGGCTATTATGGTGAGTGAGTCTCATCCAGCTGCTTCCGAGGCCCTACAGAAGTGATGGGCCCACTCCCAAAAATCTTGCCTCCTGGGAGGCTCATGGTCAGCTGAGCTAGGGGAGAGCAGGATGGCAGCTCTTCCCTGTGCGTCTGAGTCTCTTATCTTTCTATCTCTATTTCTGTCTCTGTATTTCTCTCTCTCTCTTTCTTCTCCTACACCTTGTGACTTGTCTTATGGTTTATGATGCAATTATTTATGTGTATATTCAGTAGTGAGTTCTAGTGTGACATTATAGTTCCTCATTCCCCATCAACCTCCCCAGTTTGTTACTACAATGATCATTGTGGTGTACAGATTTGAAAGATCCTGGGAAGGACCTGGTCCTAGCCTACTTTGTTATCTAAGCCTCTTGTGTGGCTGCGCACTGTCAGAGCTGTGCTTCTGGTCTGCCCATTGTCTGGTTCATATGGTTGCCTGTAGCCATGCCCACCGGCATGAAGGGGAGGAGCCCAAATCCCTGCTCCAATTCCAGCCAGCGTGGCTTTCCCCCACACGACTGCTTTACCCTAGGAGCTATGTTGGTCTCAGCCAGGGATTAGCTGATTCCTCAGAGACTCCATGGGCTGCTCCCGTGGGCCAGGCAGCACAGCTGTGCATCTGGTCTGTCCCTTGTCCAGTTCATCTCTTTTGTTACTGTTATTGGCATATCAAATACACCACGGGTAGCTTGCCAGGTTCTGCCATGGCTCTGGGTTCATCCCAGGGGCCCAGTCCTTTCTATGTCAGACCATTCACCATCCAAGACCCACAGGGCAGAGCTCTGGGTGTAGACAAGCCTATCTCCTGTCTGCCACCTGCCAACGCAGCTGGGCAACACAGCCACACCTGCAACACCTTGAGGGACAGGTAGCCCCCTATTATATTTTTAAAATGTTTAAAAATATATATCATAATTGGGCTGGTGAAAGAGTATAAAGGGTAAGGCAATTTACCTTGCACATGGTCAACTCAGATTGCTCTGTGAACACAGTCTGGCATAAGTTTTTTTTTTCCCTTTTATTTTGCTCTTTGGGTCACACCCGGCAATGCTCAGGGTTACTCCTGACTCTGCACTCAAGAATTACTCCTGGCAGTGCTGGGGACCATATGGGATGCCAGGGATTGAACCTGAGTTGGCGCATTCAAGGCAAATGTCCGACCCGCTGTGCTATCGCTCCAGACCCTGGAATAAGTCTTGAGCACTGCCATGTGTTGCCCACAAATCAAGACTTTTTATTTTTATTTTTTAATTTTTTAAGTATTTTATTATACCACCGTGAGATATACAATTACAAAGATGTTCATATTTGGGTTTCAGTCATACAGTGTTCCAGCACCCATCCCTCCACCAGTGCCCATTTCCCACCACCAATGTCCCGATTCCCTACCCCCTCCCCTAGCCTGCCTCTATGGCAGGTTCTTTATTTCTTAAATCAAGAATTTTTAAAAATATAAAAATCAGGGGCCGGAGTGATCGATCCAGCGGGTAGGGCATTTGCCTTGTATGTGGCCAGCCTGTGCCAGCCAGGGTTCGATCCCCGGCATCCCATGTGATCCTCCCCAGTACCGCCAGGAGTAATTCCTGAGTGCAAAGCCAGGAGTAACCCCTGAGCACGCCTGGGTGTGACCCAAAAAGCAAAATAAATATATATATATATATATTAAATAAATATATATTTATTTTTATATAAAAAAATATATATATATATAAAATCAACATAAAACACTCTCTTCCTACCAGACAAAAGAAAATTGATCAGTGTGTCACTTAATGATTAAAATTCATTCAGAGAACTGTATCATCAGATGAGTTTGTCATCACATGACTATAGTATTAGCAGTAGATGTAGAAAACAACATGAGATTAAATCTAACAGTGAAAATGATGCTATTATGAGATTTTGTAGCCTCAATGAAATGTGAGAGGCTGCTGCCAGGGGAAAGCACTGTAATGACACTGACCAGTGAATTTGAAGGTATCCATTCTATATGTCTTTCAATGATCTAAAAGTACACAGTATCTGAATGTGCACGCTTGGGAGCAGCCAGTCCTAAGCCCGTGGGAACTCCTGTTGGGGCAGGAAAAGTGGGGGCTTCATTTCAGCTTATGGGGTTGCCAAGAGGAAGTCTCAGGCCCAAGGGCCGGGGAGTTAGTATAATACTGGGTTTGATCCCTGGCACCCCATATGTTCCACTGAGCCCCTCCAAGAATGGTCCTTGAGCACAGAGCCAGTGGTAAGGTAAGCTCTGAGTACAACTGGCTATGGTCCCAAAACCAAATGAATAAGAACTTAGAAAAAAAAAAGGCTGAGCCAAGAGTAGAGGCAGTTTCTGTGTGAGCAAACAGCATGGGGCAATCAGTGTCCTTGGTTGGGCACAGAGGGAGGCTGAGACATCTGGCACTTAAACTTACAGAAAGTCTAGGGAGGAAGAGAGGAGAGCTCATGAGGAAGATTGAGCCCGGAGACCTGCAAGTTGTTTTGAAAACACTTCTGTCAGTCTAGGCCTTGTTTCTGTGTTCTGTGCCCGAGATGCAGCACATTGGAGGACCCCCTGCATTCCGCCTCCACCCCCGCTCCCTGACACACAAACAACCTAATTTTTTTTGTTTTATATTTCTAAAGCTTAAAAAAATGGATCACTGTGATTTCAAGTACTGTGAATGATGGTTTCCCATTTACATCATCCCAATATTTCTGCGTAAGATAAACTTTGTCTATGACTGACCTGCTCCTGGTTCTGTCATTCTAGTCTATAAATCAGGGCTTAAACCTCCCTCTAAGAATTCAGTGATTCTGGACAGGTTAAAAGTGATATACTTGGGCCGGAGCGATAGCCCAGCGGGTAGGGCGTTTCCCTTGAACATGGCCGGCCCATGCTGGCCCGGGTTCGATCCCCGGCATCCCATATGGTCCCCCGAGCACCGCCAGGAGTAATTCCTGAGTGCAGAGCCAGGAGAAACCCCTGAGCATTGCTGGGTGTGACCCAAAAGCAAAAAAAAAAAAAAAAAGTGATATGCTTGATGCATGTTATTGTTCACTTAATTTTTTTGTTTTAAAATTTGTTTTTATTTTATAATGCACACTATAATTGGTGTTCTCCATGTGTTCCAAGTCATCATTATTCACTCATTAATTTCAGGGAAACAGGATTTTTTTTCTGTTGAAGTTTCTTTAGGAAAAAATTTTTTTTTTTTTTGCTTTTGGGTCACCGGCGATGCTCAGGGGTTACTCCTGGCTCTGCACTCAGGAATTACTCCTGGCGGTGCTCGGGGACCATATGGGTGCCGGGGTCGACCAGGCCGGCACGGCGCGTGCAAGCAAACGCCCTACCCGCTGGGCTATCGCCCGCCCCTAGGAAAAAATCTTTAATTTAGACTCCATGATTTGTGAAATTGTTTAATATACAATATGGTTTCAGATATGCCATGTTCCCATCTCCAACCCCACTGCCCTGTGGCCCCATATCTACACCGGTGACCCCGGGTTCTGTTCGAACCTCTCAACCTGACTCCTTGACAGACACATTTTTAATTTAATCATTGTGGTGTGGCCCCTGCTTGCAGTAGGGGTGAGGTGAGTGTATTTGTTTTGATATATGTCAATACCTTGCCTCTACACCAAATCTGAGCCCCGGATTTTCGCCCCTATGATTCTTCCATACCTCCTCTCCTTGCTGCCCCCTCCATTTTGTCATCCTTGACATCTTCGTTTCTATAATTTAGGGCCAGTGATTTGCTGGCCTTTGATCCCTTCTGCTTCCCTGTCATATTCTGTATACCAAATATGAGTACAGCATCTTGTACCTACCTTGTCCTTCTGACTTATCATGAGATCCTCTAGTTCATCCAGTTGTAGCAAGTTGAATGATTTCATTATTCCTTGTGGTTGCATAGTATCCCATTGTGTATATATCACACTTTCATTATCCATTCTTTAAACTTTTTATTAAGGCACTTTGATTCATTATTAGGTTTTAGGCATACACCAATCCCATCACTAGTGTCAACTACTTCCCTCCACCAAGTACCCCAGTTTCCTTTACACGTCACCTGGCTCTATGTCAGGCATTAACAAAATTTTATTTAGTCACCATGATTTACAATAGCATTCTAATAGGGTTTCATGCAAAACACATTCCAGCTCTCACACTCGCTACCAGAGTGGCCACCTCCCTCTGCTCCTGTCTCATTGTCACCCTCCTGGTCCTATCTTGTGGTCTGCATCCTACTTAAGATTTATTCTCAGTTCCTGTTACCATTGGGCATTTGTTTTTTCTGTGCTGTGTTTCTTTATATCCCACAAAGGAGAGAGGTCGTTCTGTGCTGCTTTTCTCCTTTTGACTAGCTTCACTCAGCATGATATTCTCCAGATCCATCCATGTAACAGCAAATTGCATGATTTCTTCTTTTTTTACAATTGAGTAATATTCCATTGTGTGTGTATGTACCATAGTTTCTTTATCTAATCATCTCTCCTGGTGTATTTGGGTTGTTTCCAGGTTTTGGCTATTGTGAATCGTGCTGCAATGAAGCTAATAGTGCAAATATTTTTTCTAAATGTCTTTTCTAAACAGTGTTTTTGGGCTCTTGGGGTAGATGCCAAGAAGTGGAATTTCTGGGTATATGGAAGCTCTGTTCCTGGTCTTAAGTGTCCATATTGTTTTGCAAAAAGGTTGGACGAGTCTATATTTCTACCAGCAACTAATGCACACAGCACTGGTTGTTTTCATTCTTTGAGATGCATGCCTGTCACTCTGGAGTGAAGTGATAACCCACTGCTGTTTTGATTTTCATTTCTCAGATGATTAGTGATACAGAACATTATTTCAGATATCTTTTGGCCATTTGTATTTCTTCTATGAGGAAGCTTCTGTTCATCTCTTCCCCTCCCATTTTTTGATGGGAGGAAAAACAAACAACTTGGTTTTTTTTTCATGTAAAGTATTACCAGTACTTTATAAATCTTGGTTATTAATACTTTATCAGATTAGCAGTGGGAAAATTTTCTACTTTTCTGTCTTTGAGCACCTGGGTTATTTTCATATTCTGGCTGTTGTACTAACTGCTGCAATGAACACAGGACACTTATCTTTCCAAATGAATGATTTTGTGACTTGGGATGGATTCTAATTAGTGAGATCACTGGGTCATGTGGGGAGGCATGAATTTTTACTATAACTTTTATAAAACAGACAGGCTAGAGATGAGTAAGGTACTTGTTTGCACACATCTAGCCTGGGTTGAATCCCCAGCATCCCATATTGTCCCCCGAGTCCTGCCAGGACTGATCCTCTGCACTGAGTCAGGAATAAGCCCTGAGCACTGCCACATGTGACCCAAAATAAAATGATAAAATAAATGGAATGGACCAAAGAGCTTAAGACCAAAAAGGGTTAGAGGGCATCCATCACATGTAGGAGGACCATGTTTTCTCCTGGGCACAACATGATCCCATGAGCATGACAGAGGATGGCACCCAAACAAACAATAAACCCCATCTTCTCTGATTGCTTAAGGGCTCTAAGAGGGTGACCAGATCACCCAAGCAGAAGCAGGGGAAGAAATCTGTGTGTGGATAGCCATATCTCTTGGGCAGCATTTTAAGTGGCCACTAAAATGAATCCTTCAGGGCCAGAGAGATAGTACAGCAGCAGTGCATATGGCTCACTCGACTTCGATCCCAGCATTCCATACTGGCCCCCTGAGCATTGCCAGGAGTAATTCCTTAGTGCAGAGCCAGGAATAACCCCTGAGCATTGCCAGGTGTGACCCAAAAAAGAAAAAAAAATCCTTCTTGTGGCTATGTGGCAAAAAGTGATTTTCAACCAATCATCACCTTTTGTATGAATTCTTTTATTATACCACCCTGAGATATACAATTGCAAAGCTGTTCATGATTGGTTTCAGTCATAGAGTATTCCAGCACCCATCCCTCTACCAGTGCACCCTTCCCAAAAACAATAACAATGTTCCCAGATTTCCTCCCCTTTTCCCCAACCTGTCTCTGTCAGGCACCTCTCTCTCTCTCTCTCTCTCTCTCTCTCTCTCTCTCTCTCTCTCTCTCTCTGTCTTACACATTATGACATGTAATACATACATTTAGGGGTTATCATGAATCATTTACCTTTATATGGGGGAGAAACAGCTTAAAAGCATCATTTGAGGACGAGCTGATCGCAGACCATTTGGCCTTGTCCTGGAGCTAACCAGGGCTCCATCAGCAGCATTTTCCCAGACACTGGATACTTTTTTGGGGCACTCTTCAAGAATGGTTTCTCAGACTGACACAAATCAGAGCCAAAAAGTTGAAATGCTGAACATGGCACACATTGGCAGCCGGCTGCCTAGTGCGCTAGACCTGCCAGTCCCACACCCATCTCAGAACTGATGCCGTGTGGTTCCTGGCACATGGGGCAGCAGGCAGCTGAACGCCACGAGACTGGGAGAGAACCAACTGTGGGGAAGATGCTGTGGCGGAGTGCAGCGCCCCTCATGGTCCGCAAGTGTGGACAGAGAGCAACAGAAATCCCAGTGCTGCTGGTACAGGGGTATAGCTAAGGCTCATAGGGTGCAATCCGCACCTCCTGGTTTCAGCCCAGATGTTGGTGGGGTTTTCTTTAGATAAAATGACAGAAATGAATGACTTTATTTCTCAGATGTCTGGGGTCTGACTCCAATGGGGCTTCCTGAGGGAGGGAAGTCCACAGAACCACATCTACCCCAGCTACCATGTTAATGTCCCTCTGTCCCTCACCAGGTGAACCCACCCTATTACGTGCCTTTGGTTGAGCTGGTCCCTCACCCAGAGACAGCCCCTGAGACAGTGGACAGGACCCACGCCCCTGATGCGGAAGATTGGCCAGTCCCCCGTGCGAGTCCTGAAGGAGGTGGATGGCTTCGCCCTGAATCGCCTGCAGTACTCGGTCATTGCTGAAGCCTGGAGACTTGTGGAGGTGAGTGCTGCTCCCCATCTCTGTGGCTCCCCAGGACACCGGGCCTGTGGGAGATCAAAGGCCACATAGTGCTCCCTGCTTCTTTCAGGAGACTGAGCTCACACTCTCTCAGGTGGAGTCAAGAGGCAAAAGGAATCAGACACAGCAGTGGCAACTGTTACTTAGCAACTCACTGTGTCCTCCAGAGATTCTTCGGGAACAGTTGCATCATTGGTCCTAGATTTCTCAGTGCCCTGTCCCTTCATGCCAGTACCACACACTGGTTCTGTCTGCTCTGCCCCGTTTTCCCACTATCTCAGATCTCCCTCCCACCTGCCACAAAGTTTTAGGAAAAAGGTTTTTTTAAGTAAATTTGTATCTTGAGCCAAACTTAAGAGCTTGAAGGAATAGGCAGTGAGTAACTTTAAACTTGACTCAGTAAGAAAGTATGGAGCCAGAAGGATAGTACGGTGAATAGGACACTGGCTTTGCACTTGACCAACCCAGGTTCAATTCCCGCACCCCATATGGTCTCCCAGCACTACCAGGAGTGATCCCTGAGCACAGAGACAGGAGTAGCCCTGAGCACTGCTAAGTGAGGCCCCCCAAAACAAAAAAAAAAACCCAAATAATATAGAAAGAAATTGCATATGTTTAGCTTTTAGCTTTATCCTTTGATTAAAAGGGGCTTTCTTTTGTTTTTGTTTTTTGTTTTTTTTTTTTCAAATATAATATAGGGACAATAATGTATTTTACCAGAGCAGTAGTATTGCAGGTAGGGCATTTGCTTGCATGCTGCCTACCTGAGTTCAATCCCCAGCATCCCATATGGTTTCTATCATCACCAGGATTCCTGAGTGCAGAGTCATGAATCACCCCTGAGCATCACCAAACCCCTGCCTCCACCCACCCACCTCCCCGAAAGTGTAATATATAAGCTTCCATTGTGCATTGCTGCGAAGTCAAAGTGTGTCTATGTTTTTTCATCAGTTGAGTCACCGTGCAATTCATAGTTATAAAGTTGTTCATGATTAGGTTTTCAGTCAGTATTCTAGCATCCATCCCTTTACCTATGTATGTTTCTTACCACCAGTATCCCCAGTTTCCTTCCAGCCTCCTTCTACCCTGAGCCTGCCTCAATGGCAGGCCTGTTTCTCTCTCTCTCTCTCTCTCTCTCTCTCTCTCTCTCTCTCTCTCTCTCTCTCTCTCTCTCTCCTCTTGGGCATTATGTTTTGTAATATAGGAGCTAAAAGGTTATCATGTTTGTCACTTTATGTCCTTAAGCACTCAGTTCTTGTCCAAAGAACTGGACATTTCCTACTTTCTTTGTCACAGTGGTCCCTTCTCGAGCCTAACTGTCCTCCCCACCAGCACTTGTGGGCAGGCTTCCAACCATGGGCCAGTCCTTCTTGCTTTTTTACTACTGTTTGTGGTTATTTCATACTAACATGTGTCTACTCTATTTACCATTAAAAGCTTACTTCTGTCCTTCACCAGATAGTGGTCCCCATTATACCAATTTACTTTCCTTCTGGTACCCACTAGTTGGTTTTAAAAGTCACAATTTATTATTTTATTTAGTTTACATCCCTCCTCCCCGTATACCACATGAGCAAAGCCGTCTCATCCCCTCAGATTTTTTTTTATGAATATTCGCTTTTGAGGGTGAGAAAGGCAGGGTTTCTTCCTTTATTTCTTTTCTAATGCTGAATGCTAAAAGTATTTCAGTTTGTGCATGACCCCATCTTTAGCCATTCGTCAAGCAAAGCACAGTTCTTTTTTTTTTTTTTTTTGCATTTATATCACTGTCACTGTCTTCCCGTTCATCATCGATTGGCTCGAGGCAGGCACCAGTAACATCTCCATAGGTCCTGTCTCATGCTAGTAGAGCCCAAGGGCACCTGCTTGCTCCAGGAACATAAAGAGCCTCAAACCATTCCATCAGGTCATGGGAATGAGGTCTAAATTTGTTACTGGTATTTGGCATATCAAATACGACACGGGTAGCTTGCCAGGCTCTGCCGTGCGGGTAGTATACTCTTGTAGTCATCTCTAAATCCAGCGTTTATTGATGAACCACGCGGCTTGCGGCCATGCGAGCTGGACTGTGATAGGCTGGTCTGCTGGGTGGAGTTCTGACGAGAGGGGGAAGTTCGGATGTGGAAAATGGAGGCCCTCATGGAGTAGGGGGTCGTCAAGCTTGTCGCAAGGCTCTGCTGCGGTGGCGGGCCAGGGCTAGAACCCGCCATCCCTCCTGGGTCCCTCCTGAGCGGCTGGGCACAGGGAGAGCCAGTAGCAGCTCTGCCCCATGTCTGTGAGTCTCTGGATTTATATAATTTTGGCATATATATATATTTTATTATTTTTTAAATTTTATTACACCAATTTTAGACATTCAATTGCAATAAGCTCATGCTCGAGTTTTGGTTCCAGTGTTCCAACACCCATCCTTCCACCCAAACCCATCTCCCATCACCAATGTCCCCACCTCCGTCCCCCTCCTGCACCCCAACTACTTGGTGGGTTCTGTATATCTTTTCTCTCCTCTCTATCTCTCCCTCCTGCCTACCTTTCCTACACATCATAGAATGCAGTACATTAAAGACATAACTGTTTCCATTAGTTTGATGAACTGTATGGCCACAAGCGGCTGCACGCACTTAGGGGCCTCATGGTCAGGGTCCGGACAGCGAAAATGGCCGCTAATGTGGTGCGTGAGTCTCATCCGGCTGCTTCCGGGACCCCCAGGGGTGATGAGCCAATACTCAAACCCATCCGTCCTTCTGGGGGCCCTCGTGGTCAGCTGAGCTAGGGGAGAGCCGAAGTTCCAGTTCCCCAGCTGCGCTCTGAGGCTCTGCATGCTATGGCTGGTCACCCCAGGGCAGCTCCTGGGCAGGGCTACCAGGCTCAGATAAAATGGAGAGGGAAAGGGCCGACCCCAGATCCATCTGACGAATTCCCGGTGTTTCCCACTTCTGGGAGCTGCCTACCAGGGCTCGAACTCGTTTTGCTCTGTTAATCTAGTCTAGAGTCAGCGCCCTCCCAGGAGGGCTCTAATGTGCTGCAGCATCCGGGCAGCGAAAATGGCCACTAAAGTGGTGAGTGAGTCTCATCCGGCTGCTTCCCGGCACCCCCCAGAGGTGATGGGCCAACACCCAAAGCCCATCTGTCCTTCTTGGGGCCCCATGGTCAGCTGAGCAGGGGAGAACCAAGTTCCAGCTCCCCAGCTGCGTCTGAGGCTCTGCATGCTATGGCTGGTCACCCCAGAGCAGCTCCTGGGCGAGACCACAGGGCTCAAACAAAATGGAGAGGGGAAGGGGCAACCCCAGCTCCAACTGACAAATTCCTGGTGATTCCAACCTCTGGGAGCTGCCCAGCTGGGCTCGAACTCCTCTTGCTCTGTTAATCTGGTCTTGAGGTCAGCATCACTCCCGGGCGGTCTCTGATGTGCTGCAGTGTCTGGACAGCGAAAATGGCAGCTAATGTGGTGGGCGAGTCTCATCCGGCTGCTTCCGGGACCCCCCAGAGGTGATGGGCCCACTCCCAAAACCCATCTGTCCTCCTTGGGGCCCCATGGTCAGCTGAGCTAGGGGAGAGCCGAGTTCCAGTTCCCCAGCTGCACTTGAGGCTCTGCATGCTATGGCTGGTCGCCCCAGAGAAGCTCCTGGGCGGGACCACAGGGCTCAGACAAAATGGAGAGGGGAAGGGGCGACCCCAACTCCATCTGACAAATTCTCGGCAAAGCACAGTTCTTGACTCCTACATAAATAATGCTGCAGTGAGTATAGAGGCTCATCATCTCTTTGATGCAGTTTTTGTGTGTTTTGGGAGTAAATACCCAGAAGTGGTCAAACTGGATCATACGAAATTCCTGTTTATAATTTTTTTTGTTAAATTTCCTAGCAGCTTTGTGTACATTCCCACCAACAGTGTCTCTCTCAGAGATCATTCTCTACTACCTCTCCAATACCAGTTTCTTATCTTTTGGATTGTAGCCACTCTCCAGGTGTGTGATGCTATCTCATTGTTTTGATATGCAGTTCACTTATAATAATAGATAATGAACACTTTTTATGTGCCTCTTGGCCATCTGTGTATCTTCTTTTGGTAGTGTCAATTCAGACACTCTGTCTATTTTGAAATGGGATTTTTAAGGTTCATTTTATGCATTCTTTGTATATTTTGAATATGAATTTCTTGTCAGATGTATGATGAGAAGATATCTTCTCCCATTGAGTAGGATAGATTGTTTTGTTTTCATGCAAGTTTCTTGTGATGGGAAAACACTTTTTAGTTGATAGAATTACATTTGTGTATTTCTTTTGCTTTAGTTGCTGTTGGAGTTAAGTTTCAAAGCATGTTGCTAAGGCTGATGTCCAGGGACCCATCCCCTGTGTTTTCTTCATTCACATGTATTTGTGGTTTCCTAGGTCTTTCATATTAATCTTTAATTCAATCTGAATTGATTTTGGGTATGAGGTTAGATAATGGTGTAGGTTCATTCTCCAGCAGATGGCTGTCCAATATCCCCGTCACTATGGAAGATAATTGATTTAATCCATTATAAGGATGTGGGTCCTAAGTTACAAAATAGTTTTTTTAAGTATTTTATTATACCTCTCAGATCTAAAAAAAAAAAAAAAAAATTTAAAAAGGGGGGTCCCCCACCCCACCCCCCACCAGTGCCCAACCCCCCCCACAAAGGCCCCGGTCCCCCCTCCCCCCCCCTCTCTCTCTCCCCCAAGTTCCATTGCTTTGTGTGTGTATTTGCACTATAATAATATTTTGATAATGTCTTACACATGAATTTAAAAATAGCCTTGCTGTATACATTTATGTCTCCATCTGCTTGAGGTCACTGACGCCTAAAAGAGTAGGTATGAAAACAGCCCAGAACTTGGAGTGGAGAATAGGGTGATCTGGGTCCCAGAGACAAGCCTTTGACATTTATGCAGCACAGATGTGATTCAGGATGGATTCTGTGGTTCACGGTTGAGGGGATCGGGTAGGGGTGCAGGGTGTGGCCAGAGGGGTGAAGGTGGGTCTGGGTCCCAGCGAGGGTGACAAGCGGGTTCGTGGTCCCCAGAGGAGTGACGAGCTGGGGATTCTGTGGTTCCCAGCAGAGAAGAGATGAGCAGGGATTCTGTGGTTCATGGCAGAGGAGTGACAAGCAGGGATTCTGTGGTCACAGCAGAGGACTGATGAGTAGGGATTCTGTGGTACTTGGCAGAGGAGTTACAAGCAGAGATTATGTGGTCACAGCAGAGGAGTGACAGGTAGGGATTCTGTGGTTCACAGCAGAGGAGAGATGAGCAGGGATTCTGTGGTCCCAGCAGAGGAGTGACAAGCAGGGATTCTGTGGTTCCCGGCAGAGAGTGATGAGCAGGGATTCTGTGGTTCATGGCAGAGGAGTGACGAGCTGGGATCCTGTGGTTCCCAGCAGAGGAGTGATGAGTAGGGATTCTGTTGTCACAGCAGAGGAGTGATGCAGAACAGATTCTGTGGTATCCAGCAGAGGAGTGACGTACTAGGGATTCTGTGGTATTAGGGAGGTTGGAACTTGGGCATTCTCTGCACCAGTCTGTAGTTCCTTTTCTGTAGTTCCTAGATATCTTTTCATACACCCCTAGACAAGAGGTTAGAAGTGGTCTGGTCCTCACCTTCTGGGCCTCTTTCCCAGCTTCCCAATACTCCACTGGACCATGTGAATATGCCTCTTCCATGTTCTGGCTTGGTTGCCCACCTCTGAGCCTCCACTGTCAGAGCTTCTGTGGGTCTTTGACTCCCAGCAGCTTCCTTGGAGTGAGTATAATCAGAGCCTTCCTGGGTTTGGGGTTGCTCCAATGTCTGAGGAAGTGGAGTTCGTGTGTGTGTCTATAGTGGCTTCTGTAGGACTTGTGTGTCTGCGTCCCTGTGTGGAACTGGATACTAAAATGCCAATGAAAATAGTGGCTGAACTGAACTGGGGAAACTATAATAAAAAGTGGAAATGGGTTTTTGGTTTTGTTTTTTGTTGTTGTCGTTGTTTCATGGGGAACCATACCCAGTTGTGCCCTTTAGTTCTCAGGGATCACTCCTGGTGGGACTTTGGGGTCCACATCAGGTGCTGGGGATTGAACCCAGGTCGACTACTTGCAGGTCAAGCCCCTACCCACTGTACTATCAATGCAGCTTCCAAAAAGGGGAAGTTTCCATAGTGTGGAAGAACCAAAGACCTATAACTCTTTACTTTCCTTCACAAGCCCAAGGGTTCCCTGTGGTCTGGTTTGTCACTTTGCAGTGTCATGAAGCTGGATCTTGACTGAGCCTTTTCTCTGTAGCCTGCGCCATGGCTGGTGAAGGTTCCCCATACTGAGACCTGGTTCAGACACAGTCCTATGTGCCTGAGCTGGGTGGGGCCAGCAGAGGGACTGAGAATGCCCTGTTCTTTGTGGGAACAGCTCGGCACACGCCTAATCCAAGTATGAGTTTCCAGGCATGAAATCCCAAATCTGAGCCTGCATTACTGGAGCTGGGAGGGAGACTCCCCGCTCAAATGGCAGCTTCCTTTTACTTCCAGCCATGGAGCCATGAAGGCGCCCTTTGCAGAGACCAAGTAGCAGAAGGTAGGGTCTGATCACTTGCACAACTCAATGGATGGGGCAGATGATTTTACCATGTTGAACCAGCTCTGTGTGTACCTGGAGTAAATCCCACTTGGTAATGGTGTGTAACTCTTTCAAGACATTTTGGTCTTGATTTGGTTATGCATGTGGACAATGTTTTCACCACTGTCTGTGGCATGTAAATTCAGAAGAGATGTTGGTATACCTTTTCCCTTTCCTGTATACACTCCTTTGTTTCTGATATCCATTTATAATGTATAAATGTAAAGGTAATGAGGTGTAAATGAATTTGGGAAGTTACTATCCTTTCTTGTTTTCTGGAAGAGCTTGGTAAAATTTTGTTATTTTTTTTACTTTATGCTGTTTATTTTGTTATAACTTTATTTAAACACTGTGATTTACAAAGTTGTTCACAGTACAGTTGTTTCAAGTATTCAATGATCCAATACCAGTTCCACTACCAGTGTGCCCTTACCACCACCAAAAACCCTCATTTCCCACCCACCCTCTATCCTCATGTCTGCTTCCTTAGCAGGCACTAATTTTATTGCTTATTACACCATACATCTCGCAATGGTATTGCTAAAGTCATGACCTGGGTTATGACTGGGTTGTCATATGTGAAGTGTATCATCTGTGTTATTGCTTTCACTTATTGAACTTATTAAACAAGTGGGCTTCTACTCAGTTTTTTAACAAAGATGTTCATGTTAATTTCTTATACATATTCAGTATTCAATGCCAAACCCTTCACCAAATTCAACACCAAACATTAGCCAAGCAGCACAAATGCTGGCTGACTTTGACTGAGAATGTGGAAAGATAGGTCTACAGCTGAATCTCAACAAAACAATGTTCATGAAAAATGAACTAGTTCCAGAGGCCCCATTTACTCTCAAAGAAGCAAACATCTCTGAATGCAGCAGTTATGTGTACCTAGGTTGAGAACTCAACATGATGAATGACCTAAAGCGTGAGCTGCACAGGAGGAAGAGAGTGGCAAGCATTGAAGAAATAGCTAAAAGGACAAAGAACCTCTGGCTCCAGGCACATCTCTTTGACTCCACAGTTCTCCCTGCATTAACATATGCCTCAGAGACCTGGGCCCTACGAAAGCAGGATGAGAAAGCAGGATGGGAACGCTATTCGGTCTCCCAAAGAGGAATCAAAAGAGCTATGCTTGGAATATCACGCCTCACTTAAGTGAGAGAAGGAATCCAGAGTTCTGACCTCCGTCGACGATCCAGAGTCAGGGATGCTGTCTCGTTTGCCAAGGCGTCGAAAATCAGATGGGCTGGACATGTAATGCAACTTGGAGATGACCGCTGGACTAGAGCTGTTACAGACTGGATCCCACGGGACATCAAAAGATCACGTAGCCACACACCTACAAGATGGTCAGACTTCTTTGTCAAGACCCGAAGCGAACGATTTGAGTCTCTTGGTATTTCTGAAGCAAGCAGATGCCATTGGGCTACACTGTCATGTGATAGGGTCAAATGGAAACGTTACTGGTGCTCGAGCAAATTGAAGAATAACAGAATGTCAAGTGATCAAGTGATCAAGTGAACCCTTCATTACAACTGTGGACAACAATTATTTCAAATTTTCTCAACTGCTGCTTGAGCCTCTCTTATGAAGATAATAATTTGTTTTGTATTAATTATTATAGCTAATTTGCTGACATGTGATTGGGAAACATTTTCTTAGAAGAAAGTTAATGACATTTGTTCAATCTCACAGTGGAGTCATTGTACCATTAAGACCTTTGTATAAGAAATTACCGATATGTTGTGATAGAATAAGCATTGCGACTATATATTTTGTTACTGGATGCCTTACACTTAGGTTTATCAGCATACTAGAGCTTGAGATCTCGCCACAGCTCAGGAATTTTAGAGGTTGTTACTGAGTTCTTCAACCATAGCCGGTGCTGAGATTACTTTGGCGCTTGATGCAGTTCATGGATGTGACCACTGGGACACCCGAAGAACAGGGAGATGGGAGAGGGGAGCCCATCCAAGACTTCGTGAAAGCCTGGATCATTTAGTTGCAGAAACCTGAGATTTCTGCGACTGAAAATCTCAGGTATTTCTCTCAGCCAGCCTCACTTTCATGGCTACATGAGAAAAATACCTGAGACCATACCTGAGATTTTCAATGGATACACTCGTGGTGGGGCTAATCTGAGCAGTGGAGTCCCACCTTGAGCATGTGGAGATTGTGCAGTGTACAATTTTGTTAAATCTTTGGTAGACTTCTCCACTGAAACTCTCTGGGCTCAAAGATTTCTTTGCTGCTGCTGCTATTATTATTATTATTATTATTATTACTACTATTATTATTATTATTATTACTATTACTATTATTGTTAGTTTCTTTGACCACACCTGACGATGTTCAGGGGTGATTCCTGGTGGTCCTGGGGTAGAGGTTGGCACATGAGTGCCAGGGATCAAACCTAGGTTGGCTGCATGCAAGGAAAGCACCCTAACTGCTATATTATCTAAACCCTCCCTGGGCTCAAAGATTTCTTATACAATTTTCTGTTTCATTTTGGTTGAGCTTTGGTGGTTTGTGGTTTTTGGAGACATGGGTCCAGTTCTTAAGTTGTTAATTTTTATGAATGTCTAGTTATTGCTAGTTCTGCCTTGTTTTTTCTTTTCACAGTGTCCACAGTGATAGTCCTGGTTTGGTGACAGGTGTCTTTGTCCTTCCGGTAGAGATTTAGCAACTTGACAGCTTCATTTTATGAATGTTACAAACAGTGTTTCTTGCATTGATTTTTCTCAGTTTTCCTCTTTCACTTACTCAGGAGGGCCTCTTTTTGTCACTTTTAGCCAAGCATGAGCAAGGCATGCTAAGAAAGGGTGGGAAGGGGGAGTGGGGCAGGCCCTGGTGCAGCCTCCTAATTGTGGAGGCTTATGAGTGGAGCTAAACTGTAAATCAGCAGTGGAAGATGTGAGGATAAGGAGAAAGTGAAGCCAAAGTACAGTAAGTAGGGCATTGTTTTACATGTGACTGACACAGGTTCGATCCCTGATGCCCTGTGTGGTCTCTGAGCATGACCAGGAATGCTCCCTGAGTGCAGAGTCAGGACTAAGCCCTGAGAACAGCTGAGGGTGGCCCCAAAACTAAAAAAGAAGGAAAAAGTATGTGCTGGATAGAATCCTGACTGTGGCACTCTGTTCATGGCCTGGGTTAGTGTCCCCATGTGGCTTTGAGAGTGTGGCTGGCTGAGAGGTGATACCCCCAGATACACAGGGGTGAGGGAACTGCTTTCTGTACTATGCTGCACACACTGTCTTCATATTAGAGGTGCCAGCTGGACATGTCTCACCACTGTCTATGGCCTGAAATTAGGTCACTCTGTGACAGGATACTGTGGGCTGGGAATATGATTTTAATTCAAAGTTTTTGAGATAATGAGTGCGGCAAAGGAAGTTGTAGTAATGAAAAATTCTGCCTATGCCTGGACTGCCCATAAATTCTCTTCCTGGCCAGGAAGAGTTGTGGAGGCCAGCAAGGTGAATCACAAATCTGCATGCATTCACTCATCGCCTGTTGGGATGTGTTCATACTAATGAAATTTGCAAAGTGCTTACTTCAGCCTTTCTCCTGAGGGCTGTGATTGAGTGCCGAGCTTGATGCTAATCTTTGCACCTGAAGGAGCATGAATTCAGTTCATATCCTGTATTTATGGAAGGTTGGTGGCTGAGGTCGGGGTTTTGAGATTCCAAAACATTATCCGTCAACTTGATTTCAGACCCATAAACCAACCACTAGGAGAAATTATTTCCATGAAGAAGTACATCTCAAACATCAGTAGGAAAAATGAAAAGATGGAGCTTTTTGTTGGTTTTATGAGGGGATGTCCTGGTTGGGCTGGGGAGGACAGGGAGCAGTCCAGTGTCCTGTCCTGGCAGTCTCGACCGCCTGGACTGGAGGTTTGCCCAGGATGCAGTGCTGCCCAAGTCATGCTGAGAGGCCCAGGACCACAGGCAGTGATGTGGTGATTGAACTATGTTGACCACATTCAAAGCATACACTTTTATCCCCGGTCCTGTATCTCCAACCCAGAGACCTTGGTGATGGGAAACTAATTTCAAGTTTTACAAAGAGCTTCCTTTACATTTTATGTTCTCACTGGGACAGAGCTGCTACTGGCCTCCCTGTGCCCAGCTGATCATGAGGCACCCGGGAGGGAAGGCGGATTTAGTCCTGGCCCGCCACCCCAGCAGAGCCTCGCAAGAAGCCAGAGGAACCCCCACACCATGAGGGCCGCCATTCTCCACATCCGGACTCCCCACTCGTCAGAGCTCCACCCAGTAGAGGAGCTGATCACAAGCCTTTATTTGTGATCACAAGCCCTTATTGGTTCATCAATAAATGCTCGAGATTAGAGGTGACTACAAGAGTATCCCACCCGCACGGCAGAGCCTGGCAAGATACCCGTGTCATATTTGATATGCCAAATGCCAGTAACAATTATAGACCTCATTCCACTGACCTGATGGAATGGTTTGAGGCTCTTTATGTTCCTGGAGAGCAGATGCCCTTGGGCTACACTAGCATGTGACAGGATGTATGGAGATGTTACTGGTGCCTGCTCTAGCAAATCTACGAACAATGGGGAGACAAGTGATACAAGTGATAAAAGTTCTTCTGATTCTTTTGAATCATTAAATCTTAAAACCACAAGAAGCACAGTTTTTTTTTGGGGGTCACACCCAGCAATGCTCAGGGGTTTCTCCTGGCTCTGCACTCAGGAATTACTCCTGGCGGTGCCCGGGGACCATATGGGATGCCGGGAATCGAACCCAGGCCAGCACAGGCCGGCCATGTGCAAGGCAAATGCCCTACCCGCTGGGCTATCGCTCCCGCCCCGGGACAGTTATTTTTGCCTTTACAACTTAAGGCACTTGCAAGGAAGTCATGTTTTGATTACATTTCTCATGGTGAGAGATTCCTGTGGAGAGGACAGTGGACCCATTTCTGATGGAGCAGGAGGGTTGTGTGGGACACACATGTAGGTCTGACAACATGTCTGACCCGCGGTTTCTGTGATGTTAAAAATGGCCGCATTTCTCATCAATCCTAATGTTGAGTGGTACTTTGTTGAGTGACACAGTGATCACTATGATTTTAGTACTAAGTGATACTTTACTGAGCGATACAGTGGTCACTGGTCACATCTTTTGTGCACAAGAGGCCTGTTAACCAGTCCTGACCTCACCTCAGGGCTGATGAAAATGCTTATGTCAGCTCCCAGTCCTGACTTGAGAAGCTGTCCCAGGAGACCACAGACATGGGGATTGGGAGAGCCCCAACTTTCAGGACCTGGTGCTCGCAGGCATTGGGGGCTTGGCACCTGCAAGGCAAATGCCCTACCTGCTGGACTATCGCTCCGCCCCATTTGGCACCTGGGTGGGACAGTGACGCCTGGCACCAGTTGGGCCTTATCATTGCTGCCCTATAGGGCTCCCCTCCAGAGCATGGTGCAGAGTCAACATCCAGGCCCCGGCTGCCTCGTCAGGCTTCACACATAGACTAACAGCCTGTGTTAGGTTTCTTGTGCACATGACTGAGTCATTCTCAACTCTAAGCTTTTTCCGTACACACACTCTGTAAGCACTAGGCCCAGTCACAATCCCCCCAAAGAAGTCTCCTGGGCCAGGATGGCTGGTGTGTACCTGTTAAAGCACAAGCTGCTGCAGAAACAGGCCCTGTGTCTGCTCCCTTGAAAACTGTATTTGCTGGCCTTAGTCTCCCATTCACTGGAACTTGGAGCAGCAACTGGAGAGAAGAAATAGACCATCTTTACATTACTTTGTGGCAATGATTTTCTTTTCTTCTTCTTCTTTCTTCTTCTTCTTCTTCTTCTTCTTCTTCTTCTTCTTCTTCTTCTTCTTCTTCTTCTTCTTCTTCTTCTTCTTCTTCTTCTTCTTCTTCTTCTTCTTCTTTCTTCTTCTTCTTCTTCTTCTCCTTCTCCTTCTCCTTCTTCTCCTTCTCCTTTCCTCCTTCTCCTTCTCCTTCTCCTTCTCCTTCTCCTTCTCCTTCTCCTTCTCCTTCTCCTTCTCCTTCTCCTTCTCCTTCTCCTTCTCCTTCTCCTTCTCCTTCTCCTTCTCCTTCTCCTTCTCCTTCTCCTTCTCCTTCTCCTTCTCCTTCTCCTTCTCCTTCTCCTTCCTCTCCTTCTCCTTCTCCTTCTCCTTCTCCTTCTCCTTCTCCTTCTCCTTCCTCCTTCTCCTTCTCCTTCTCCTTCTCCTTCTCCTTCTCTCCTTCTCCTTCTCCTTCTCCTCCTCCTCCTCCTCCCTCCCTCCTCCTTCTCCTTCTCCTCCTCCTCCTCCTCCCTCCTCCTCCTCCTCCTTCTTCTTATCCTCCTCCTCCTCCTCCTCTTCCTCCTCCTCCTCCTCCTCTTCTTCTTCTTCTTCTTCTTCTCCTCCTCTTCTTCCTCCTCCTCCTCTTCTTCTTCTTCTTCTTCTTCTTCTTCTTCTCTTTTCTTTTCTTTTTTTTTTTTGCTTTTTTGGGTCACACTTGGCGATGCTCAGGGGTTACTCCTGGTTCTGCACTCAGGAATTACTCCTGGCGGTGCTCAGGGGACCATATGGGATGCTGGGGATCGAACCCGGGCCGGCATGGACCTGCCGCATGAAAGGCAAACGAGTGGTGATGATTTTCCAACTAACTGTCTTGGTGGACAACACCAAGACAGTTTGTGTGGAGAATGCATGCAGGTAGTTTTAGGGTCAGCTTCATTCCTGTGTGCTCAGACTGGCATGATTTCAGCCATCAGTGGCTTAGTTCGAATTTATTTATTGACTTTTTCTTTTGTCTAGGGGCCACACTGAGCTGTGCATAGGGTTTACACCTGGCTCTGCACTTAGGGATCACTCGGGGCTGCCAGTGGGGTGCCACATGTGGTGCCAGGGATGAAACCCAGGTTGGCTACTTGCAAGGCAAGTGCCCTGCCTGTTGTGCTACCGCTCCAGGCCCCACAAAAGTATGTTTAAAGAGCTGGGTCTTCTTAAAGTAGAAGTTTATGAACTGAATATGGGTTGCTATGATCTACTCTGCAGGAATTGGGTTTTCCTAGTGTGAGGGACATAAGGGCTGTCCACCACTTCTGCAGGTGTAGAAAGGTCCAAAATTGAGTGACATCTTGACAGTTCAGGTCAGTGGCCCCTGAAGTAGAGGGAATAAGGAGGAAAGGATGCAGACTGGGGGTGAGGGGTGGTTTGCTGCCAGGTGTAGGCTGCTGTGACCTAGGCCTTCTTTTTGTCCATGATGCATTGGGCTGTGCTGAGGTGCCTGTTACTGGGCCTTCATGAGGCGGAGGTTGTGCCAGCAGTCCCGAGGCCTGCCCATAGACCCTTGCTCTTCTTATACTCTGGTTCAAGCCTCTGCATCAGAAGCTACTTCCAGAGTCCCCCTTTAGGTGCTCCTGCCCTCACTGATCAATAGTTCCACTCATTGACCTCTGAACCAATCGGGGATTCCTCCCTCTTGTGTTTGCTTTGAAGGTCAGGAACTCTGTCTCTGACAGACGCCATCCCGGCCAGGCACTGCCGCACAAATACAGGGCTTTACTACTGTGTTCTCAGGATCCTGGAACTTTCCCTATGGGGCAGTGGAGTCTTCTTTGCTCCCTGTCCCTCCCTGTCCCCTCCCTGTCCCTTTTGTTTTCATCTAAGACCTTTGTTTTAAAGGCTGTTCAAAGGAGGGTGTGACCACTATTTTCTCCACTCTGCTTAGAGTTTTTGATTTTCTGGGTTTCTGTGTAATTTCTGTGGAGAATATTTCCCTCCAGTTTCTTTCTTTTTTCTTTTTTTGCTTTTTGGGTCACACCCAGCGATACTCAGGGCTTACTCCTGGCTCTTCACTCAGGAATTACTCCTGGTGGTGCTTGGCGGACCATATGGGATGCTGGGGATCGAACCCGGTCGGCTGTGTGCAAGGCAAACACCCTATCCATTGTGCTATCACTCCAGCCCCATCCCCTCCAGTTTCTTAAGCATTTTTGACAGCTCTAGGATATTCGTCCATGAACGAACGGTTTGAGGCTCTTCAGTATTCCTGAAACAACCAGATGCCATTGGGCTACACTGACACATGATAGGGTCAAATGGAAATGTTACTGGCGCCTGCTTGAGGTAATTGATGAACAACGGAATGTCTAGTGATCTAGTGAGTGATCTAGGATATTTCATGGAGTGGGTCCAATATTAGTGGGTCTTCTCCTAATTGTGGATTGCATATGGCAGTTTCCAGCTCTGGGGCAACAAAATGAGTCTCTGGGCTCAGCACATTTGTCACGTCTTTCCTTAGACCCTCCTCACACAATTACTCCCACAGTGGAGATGCCTGCAGGGAGAGCCACATTTTACCACTCAGGACTGTGACCTGAAAGCTACAGAGAGTCTAACCCACCTGGCCTCCCTCTATACTGAGCTTGTTCCCAGTGGCCTGAGCACTGTGATTCCCCCTCTTGAACTCATGGCCCCATTATCTGCTTGAGGCTCTGCATGGTAGCTGTTTTATGGGGATGATTCAGGTCCTATTGCATCAGTTAAAAGGGATGTTCGACCAGCTCTTCCACGAGTTAGCAAAATCTGCCTGTGTCATTCTGCAGGAATGTTTGTGCTCTGCTTCCAAGACAGTGTGTAGGTATTGGTGAGAAGCCAAGTAGCATACAGACCTGACCACGGCCTTTGAATCTTTGCTTTTTCACTTATTAATATTTTGTTGTTGTCATTTCTATTTTCTTTGGTTACAGCTCATGAGCTACTCCTGGCTTGGTGTCCTGCTTGGGGGCCACTCCCCACTGTGCATGGGGGACCCTGCTGGGCTGGGAGTGGACCCTGGGCTCCACATGCAGGACAGCCCTTGGAGCCATCCCCAGTCTTCACTCAGTAAAGCCTTGATCTGTAGCTCCTTTTCTTGGAAGGAAGCGCGGGAAGGTGAGGAAAGGTAGGATGGTTTGGCCAGTTCTTTGCATGTTGGTTCTGAATCCATTTACGTAGTGACACTTAAGTAAGGCTCAATAAAAAGTTCAGACAAAAAAGTTACAAAAGTAGATATAAACAGTGTACACTAGCTCATAGTAGTAGCTATTTTTTTGTCAGGAAAATCATAATAGTACTTCATGGGCCAGAGAGGTACTACAGAGAGTAAGGCACTTGTCTTGCATTGGCTTACCTGGTACCCTGTATGGTCCCATGATTCCTATTAGGAGTGATCACTGAGCACAGAGCCCAAGTAAGCCCTGAGTGCTACCAGATGTGCCCCGTCTCCCCAAATAAACTAAGACTTAGATATTCGGATCAAAAAATTGTAAAAAAGTAGACCAAAACAAAACAGACTGGAACAGTCCAAGTGCTGGCAATTAATTATCCAACAAGAAAAGATGTCATATATAAAATTAAGCAAAGCAAATGGAAATGAAGGCATGCAACAAAGAGGGTAATAGGATGATTAGGGAGAAAGAAAATAAATCTGTATACCCAGTAATCAGTCAAGAGACAGAGGGAGTCATTCATCAATGATTGACAGCATGAATTCACCCCTAAACTGCAGTGCCCTGCCCTGCCACCGCTCCCGTATTTCTGTATTTCTTCAGAAGCTACTGTCATTTCCATTGTTTCCTGCTTAAAGTTAATCATCAGGAATATCTTTCTTCAGAGTGTGTTTACCACCACTCGTGGAGGATCTTCCTTTGAGCTTCTGCTCTACCTGGCAGTTGGTTTGACTGGCTAGAATGACTCCTCTTTCCTTGCTTTAAAATCTCCTCTTTTGGACCCAGAGCAATAGTACAGTGGGGAGGGCATTTGCCTTGCCATGTAGCCTACCGGGTTTGATCCCTGGCTTCCCAAATGTCCCCCAAGCACCACCAGGAGTGAGTCCTAAATGCAGAGCCAGGAGTAACCCCTGAGCATTGCTGGGTGTGGCCCCAAAACTTAAAAAAAAATAGACAAAACTAAATAAAATCTCCTCTTTGTTGTGGTTCAGGGATGTGGTTCCATGGCATAGTGCATGCCTGCATATATGAGACCTGGTTTTGATCCCTGGCACTGCAAAAATCAGTGAATGAATGAATGAATAAATAAACTCACTGAAGGGTGTTTTCAGGTAATTTTCTTCCATGGTTAAGTCAGGTTGTTGCTGTAAAGGTTATTTTGTGAGTGTAATTAGCCTCTATGATTAGTGACTAAGTAGAGGAGGATTTTCTCAATAATTTAAGCTGACTTCATTCCCACAGAATGAATGCTAGAACAGAACTGAGGGTTCCCTGAACAAAGGGAGGAGATGCTGCCCACAGGCCCCACTGTCGTCAGTCTCTTCAGATGATTCATTGTGCCGGTACATAAGCCAGTTCCTTGGAGTCTCTTGACATACCTCTCACTTGCTGCTTCTGCTTTGCCTGAGAACCCTGACAGATTCATCCCCAAACCTTTACTAGCACTTAAAGTTTATGCCACCATAACAAAACAACTTGAGCCTTCCACAGTGCTTCTTCCCTGTACCCTCGTCTCTTCCCTAGTCTGGAGACTTATCCTGGCTTTCTGAAGGAACCACAAGCGAGTTGTTTCCCGGTGCTGAGGGTTAGGTCCTGAGGGACTGAAGGCGTCAGTCTGATTGCTAGGAATTCTCACTACTCTAGCTGTCTCGGTATCACAGGGTTTTTTTCAGACTAGTATTTGAACTGACAAGTCATCTTGACGTTCAGTGCTCTGTGGGAGTTTTGGGAATCTTTTAACATCTTGGGATTTTTGTTTAATGTTTTAAGAATTTTATCGTGAAACAGAAAAGGACATTCTGCTATTTCCACTGCTATGTGTTCATGGAACCCCAGACTATGGCATAGTTTCAGTGTTTTTTTTTTTTTTTTTTTTTGCTTTTTGGGTCACACCCAGTGACACTCAGGGGATACTCCTGGCTCTGCACTCAGGAATTACTCTTGACTGTGCTCAGTGGACCTTATGGGATGCCAGGGATTGAACCCAGGTCGGCTGCATCCAAGGCAAACGCCCTACCCGCTGTGCTGTCGCTCCAGCTCCCAGTTTCAGTGTTCTGTACCTCCGGTTCCCAGGACTTAGTCATTCACTAGATCAGCCTTTTCCATGCAAGCACTTGATTATGCTTTTTATACCATTGTGATTTTAAAATCACATTGTGATCATTATTATTGATAGTATTAGGCCTCTAAGTCACACTTAAAGGGGTAGAACAGTCAAAAGAAAAATTACAACTTGACTTAGATAGATAGTTCAAAGGGCTGGTGCATGCACTTTTCTGCCAAAGGTCCCTGGCACTGGCTGTATGGTTCCCCCCCAGGATCTCTGGCAGTGACTGCTGAGCATGGCTCAGGGAATAGCTACTGCTTGGTGTGTCCTAAAATAATAAAAAGAAAAACAAAAAAAAGAGGGAAAAGAAAACAAATAAGAGGAAAACTAAAACAAAACAACTTGAACTTCTCTATAGCAATAAAGTGTTGGTTGGCCTCAGAGCCGAAGTCTTAGCAGAAGCGCCTCAGCAACATTACTTAGGACATCTCAGGACATTGCTCCTTTCTAGATTTAGCTTCTCAGACTTCAGCTTGGAGAAACTTCTAGAAAATCTACTTGAGGTATAAAGAATTTAGGAAGAGATAACATAATAACTCTTTCCTTTTCTAACCTTCTCAGTGCATGAATAGAGACTGAGAAAAAATTAAGTGAGAAATGGCCTACAGAAGAGTGAGTTGGCAGCCAGTGTTTCTCTACCTCTACTTGGTGATGTGTGTGGAATCTCTCCCAGGCTTCCAAGAGACTTTCAGATCTGAGGTTACTCTGGAGTGGCTTCCTGTGGGGACATCTTTTCTTTTGAAGTCAGCTCCAAAAGCATGAAACACAAAGAAAGAAGAAAAGAGCCAGGGCAAATAGCATGTCAGGTCCTGGCGGGCTGTGCTTGTGTTCTTTATGAAACTAATGCTGCGATGAAAACTTCAGGCTGTTGGGAATGTTGACCCAGACCCCAGGAGGAGGCAGAGTCTGCAGGGCCCCTGCTGACTGCTTCTCCCAGCATTCCAGAGCCCTGGGGGGTTCGAATTCCCAAAGGCAGTGTCTTGAGGGGACAGATGCTCTTGGAGAGGAGCAGGCTCCACTGAATTGCCTGCTTGTAGGACAGGAATGCTCCAAGCTTCAGCAGCTAGTTTCTTATCTATCATTTCCTTTCTTCCATATGCTACTCCTCCCCTTTGCATCTTTCCTGAATTTTGTTGAACAGTACAAATGAATTGTCTCTCCTTAGCCATCCATTGTACTCCTAGAGGATGGTTCAGAACCAGTAGGGACTCTGGTGCTATGTCATCCAAATGGTCCCAGGTACATGGCCCTTGCAGACACCTCACAGAAAGTAGAACAGCAGGAACTGGCGTATCTAGCTGGGGGCAATACTTTAGGGGCCTGGATAGCAGCTTGCACTTTTTGATGGAGCTGAGTGTCCCTGTGCTCTCCACAGCAATTTTTCTTGCTCCTAAGCTTAGGGAATGTGTGGGAATGTGCTTGACTGCTGGGAGTCACTGTAAAATAGCACCAACCCAGATAGAGATCCCCAGGATGATGAATCCATGGGTGGACAACTGGTATTTTTACACCACAGAAAGGAATCCAGTGAATCCTAAAAGCATAAGGTTAAGTAAAAGAAGCAAGTTCTGAAAGAATGAACAGTGTGATTCCTCATAGAGGAAGGTTTTTAAAAACTAGACAAAAAGCAGACTCCTGCTTAGGAATGTGGATGGCGACTCTTAAAGGTTCCTGGGTATTGCCAGTTCTTAGCTTTGTCTCTGGGTACAAGAGGATTGAGGCAGGCAGGCAGACACTGGTAGTTCTGGGGTACGGTGCCCTGGAAATATCCTCGAACCCTGTGTGTGTACTCTGTGCATGACTTTATGTCTTTGTGTATTTTTCTTTGCTCCCACTCCCATACACCCACAGAACCAGGTGCAGTGTGGTTCTTCCAGACCATCTCTGTTGTACCACATGCTACCTGCCTCCTTTCACATTCATGGACGCTGGTCCCCATACACCCTTCTGGCCTGACATGGTCCATGTTTCTTTTCTCAGTTCTAGGTGGTACCTCATTGCCTTCTCATTCCCCTTTTGGGATGGGGATCTAGAAGTCACCAGGGCCTGGAGAGCAGGACTGCCAGCAGGGGGAGCTCTAGCCCTCCCAGTTCCTAAGCGGAGAAGAGGGTCTGGTGTCCCCAGCTCCACATCTCCCCTCCTTCTCCATTTTCCCCCACTGGCAAGAGGATCCTGGAGAAAAATCTGATAGACACCTTCTATAGGAGAAAAAACTGCCCATTTCAGGGTGAGACAAAAGCTTTGCTCCAAGCAAAGGAGGCATTATAGGGTGGACCACTTGTTTGAGCCTGTCCCTGGGTGCCCCAAGATGTGCTTCCCTGCTAGGGTGGAGCTGAGATTTCCACAGCCCAGTGACTCATGTGTGACCTGGGGCCCCAGTGCACTATTGGTGGGGGAGTCAGGGCTGGGGGATGGCACCAAGGCTGCTAGTGAAGACGCACCCCAGGGCAATTGTCCTTTCCTCACTTCAGGCTGCTTGTGAAAGAAAGGACTGAGAGTTCCAGGTACTGCTGTCAACCAGTGCCAGCTTCAGGGCAAGTAGCCTTCCCCATTGCCTTCCTGTCTTTCTCATCAAGTTGTCAAGGTAGCTGCATGCTGAGATGAAGATAAATTAGTGGTGGAGTGTCGGATGGCACAGTTAGTTTCATGTGTTCAGAACCTGCATAAGTAAATGAACCAGGAACACAGGGAGCCGACTTCACTTTTTCTTTTTTTCCTTTGCTTTTTTGGGCCACACCCGGCAATGCTCAGGGGTGTCTCCTGGCTCTGCACTCAGGAATTACTCCTGGCGTTGCTTGGGGACCATATGGGATGCCAGGGATCAAACCCAGGCCGCCATGGGCCGGCCGCGTGCAAGGCAAACGCCCTACCTGCTGGACCATCGCTCCGGCCCCGACTTCGCTTTTGAGCTCAATGCCTCAACACTTGGCTCTTGCTTAACAGTTCGTCTTGCAGCTGAATCTCGGGCCTTGCCTGTGCAAACACACCATTCTTAGGTACATGCATTTCATCAAAGAATTGCTTTTCTTTTTCTTACAAACTCATTAAACTTGAACAAGGCCAGGCCTGCAGACAGGCAAAGCCTGGAGAGCAACTTCCCAGATCTTTCGGGTGGCTCAGACTTGTTCCCCCAGATCTTAAGCAAATACATGTGAATAAAGAAATTTCCTCTGCCCTACTTCCTCCCATGTCCTTTTTCTTCTCTACTCTTTGCCTCCAATGTGGTAGCTTCTTCCAAAGTTGCAAATGTAGGTTGTAGCACAGAGAAAGGAAGGTAGTCTCAGGAGGTCACTGAATTTGAAAGGTGCAAGTTTCCAGCCCAGGTCTGTTACTGCGGTGGAGAAAGCAATAGGTATTTGACCGCTTTCTAAATGATTCTCTTCAGGGCTCATGTTTCTCTATAGTGTTGACATGCAGTATTGAATGAAAATAAAATCCTAAGAGTTCCGGTGAGTATTTCAGGATCCTAATCTAAAAACCATAGTCTAAAAGTGATAGTAACAGAGAATTCATAGATTGTCTGTCCCCTTTTCTCCATTTAGGAAGGAATAGTGTCTGCAAATGACCTTGACCTTGTCATGTCTGATGGCCTGGGCTTGCGGTATGCGTTCATTGGACCCCTGGAAACAATGCATCTTAATGCAGAAGGTATGTCCTGTTCCCTCAGGGATCACCTGGGAATCTGGTACTGTTGATGCCCTGTACAGGAGCTGTACCTGGCAATTCAGAGTCAGTGGCTGAGACAGGCCAGTCATGATCATCCTATATCCCATGAGATACGGTTCCATGAGCAGACTCCATATTGGGGAAAAGCACTCGGTGGGAAGTTAGGAGTTACAGAATCAATGAGGTGACAGAGAGGGCTGAGCGTCATCCAGCTGGATACAAGGAAAGTTGTATTTTCCCCAGGAGAGATGAAATTTTATAGAGGCAAGAGAAGGGATTTTGTTTTCTTGTTTTGTTTTTTCCCCTTAATTTTTATTATACCACTGTGAAGTATACAATTCTCACATGTTCCTTGAACATCCTTGAACATCAATTCAAGGATGTTCATAATCGGGTCTCTGTCATACAGTGTTCCAGCACCCATTCCCATCACCAACATCCAAACACTCCCCCCCACCCCACCCCACCCCCCCAGCCTGCCCAAGAGAAGTGATTTTGATGGGAGAAGTAACAGTTTGAAACTCTGCTGGTGTAACTTTTGCCTAAACATGAACTTGCAGCTGTGATTTAAGGCTGGGCAACCAGGAGGGTGGAGAAGGGGCTGGCAAGGGCAGACTTTTACCTTGGAAACAACTTCAAAGGACTTGAAAAGAGGTGCTAGCCGGTGATCTGCTGAGTCTAAAAGAAAGATTACTTGAGAAGGGTGGGAAGCTTCCAAGAATGAAACTTTGTCAGCGGATTGTTAAGTGATTAAAAAAGACGGCATCATTTGAAAAACAAACAGCAAAACCTATGTGGTTAAAAACAAAATAAGCTTGTATAAGAAAAAAGCAACCTAAATACTGTATACAAAATCCTGGGAAAATGTCACCTAATATTGTTACTACTGACTTTCACTTGGAGATGAAATTACACGTAACTTTTATTATCTTTTTGCTTTTCTGTGTTGTCAGGAATTTTAACAGTTAATATGTATTATTTATTTATTCATTCATTGATTTATTTTGCTTATTTGGGTCACACCAGGGGATACTCCTGGCTCTGCACTCAGGAATTACTCCTGGTGGTGCTCGGAGGGCCATATGGGATACCAGGGATTGAACCCAGATCGGCCACTTGCAAGGCAAATGCCCTCCCCACTGTGCAATTGCTCTGGCCCCCTATTTATAATAATTAGATTGCTTGCTGGTGACACATGTAGAGAAGGAATATTGTATATAACTTCATGGTTTACCTTTAACAACAAATTCTGAGAAATAGGAGCATATTCAGGAAGAGGTGACCGGAATATGGGTCTGTCTGTCTGTCTGTCTGTCTGTCTGTCTGTCTGTCTGTCTGTCTGTCTGTCTGAGGGCTAGAGTAGGATGTGAGGCTGGAAATGGAAGAGAGATAAGACCAGGCTCAGAATATGGTGGAAAAACTTTCTAGAAACGGTAGATGTCAGTAATGTGAGTTGAGCATTACTCAGTGCTTGTCATTGAGTAATGAATGAAGACTTGTCAGGGTACCTAGATGTTGAGGCCAAAGTCACATTCTGGGAGTCTGTTTGACTTTGAATTTTCTAATTCCATGATGTTTCAGAAAGGAGTGGACCAAGTAAGGGCCAGTACTTGGTGAACTGTCATTTTCAGCAACAGTTCAAGACCACTTTATGAGATGTTCTGTGCCCCTGCACACAGCAGGTGCTGGTGTGTTTTTTGAGTGTGCAGTTGTGTGTGATGTGTGGTATAAATGCAGCTTGTGGAACACAGCTGAGGGAAGTGAGGGATTCACCCATTAGTGTTGACTTTTTTACAGCAGTAACCACTGAATATAGGTGAAAGGAAAAGAAAGGCCCTTGTCAAAGTGAAACAAAGTTTTACCAATGTGTTGATCTAGGGCCGGAGCTGTAGTAGAGTGGGTAGGGCGTTTGCCTTGCAGCGGCCAGCCCGGGTCGATCCCGGCATCCCATATGGTCCCCCAAGCACCACCAGGAGTAATTCCTGATAGCCCAGGGTAGGGCGTTTCCTTGCCGGGCTGCGCCCGCGGTTCATCCCGGCTCCCATATGGTCCCCGACGCACCAGGTAATTCCTGAGTGCAGAGCCAGGGTAACCCCGGCGGGGTGACCAAAAAAAAAAAAAAAAAAAAAAGAGTAACTCCTGAGCATTGCCGGTGTGACCCAAAAAGAAAAAAAAAGTTGTTCTAGAATCATTTCACAGATTTTTCAATCAGATCTCTAAGTAATGCACATTCTTACATATGTGAACTGTGTATGGCCACTATTTGGTAGCCATCATGTTTTTCTTTTCCTTTTTGAAAAAAAGAAAGTAATTCAGATATTCTGGTGTCAGGAGAAATTGATAGGGAGAGAACTGAGAAGAGCTTTGACTCTGAAACAAATAGAAACAGATGCCAAGGAAACCAGATACTCAAGAATCAAATGTGTGGCAGACAGGGAGGAGACTCATAACAATTTTTCAAACAAAGCAGATATGATAAGCAGACCTAATTGGCCTAATATGATAATGGTGGGCGGATGTAGTTTTCAACTTCAGAGCATTCCACAGGCCAGAGTTAGACAGTTATGAGATCTGGCTGGTAACCAGTGGAAATGCTCATTATTCCTCATGGTGTTCCAGAATCTATCAAGATTGGAGCTGGGAGGATTCCTTTCTCTGATGTTTTCAGAAAACCAGCATCTCAAGTTAAGCGCAGTTATTAGTCGTAAAAGCCAGGGTTATCTAAAGGTGGTAAAACACTTTAAGATTTGTTTTTAATCTAATTAAAAAGCACCTAAAAAACAGGAAGCCCACATGCTGTCTTCACCTTTTGGCTACTTTTTTTTTTCTTTTTGGGTCACACCGGGGCAATGTTCAGGGGTTACTTCCTGGCTCTTTGCTCAGGAATCACTCCTGGCTGTCCTCGGGGGACCATATGGGATGCCAGGTAAATACCCTACCCACTGTACTATCACTCTGGGCCCCGACTTTTTAAAAGTAACTTCTTTGAAGGCCAATCTCAGAAAGGTGAACTGGGGATCCAGTGTGGGTTGGGGCCTGTATAACTCAAAAACCGTTTAACCTTGGGCAAGTTACTTAAGTACCTCAGTTTCCTCTTCTGTAAAATGGGTGTAAAAAGGGCCCTCCCCAGGATGCTGTAAGGCTTCAGACCAGATATAAACTGTTTGCTGAATGGCACGCAGGCACAATTAAGTCCTTTATAAATACTGCATCCATGCAGAATTTTCTCTGGTTTGTCTGATTCTTTGTTTCTCCAGCTTTTGGTTTCATTTTTTAAAAAAATTCTCCCCCTCAAAGATTTACAGATGACTGAAGAAAAAGATGCATACACTGGAACTTTTTCTTTTTGCTGTGGAATAGTGAAGCATCGGGAGTGAACTGTAGGGTTGGTGTTTGGAGGATCTTTTAGATCTGTAAGTCAGCAAAGAGAACACGTTTTCTTCCAGCCCCGCAGCTCTTTGGCACTTCTGTGGTCCTGGGAAATACGCCATCAAGAATCTGGCAGCTTCTGGAAATCACCTCAATAAAAACGACTATTTAGCCAGTTGCCTCACAGAGCTTCTTGCTTTGTGGAGGTTTTATTCAGAACGAATTCCTGATGGCTTTGTGTCATTTCAGTGGCACTGATGTGTAGAAGGGAAACAGCTGAATTGAGTATGGGATTTTTTCTCAGTAAGGGGACTCAGGTTTGGCCCTCCCCTGCCTCTCCACCTCCCTTCCTTCTCTCCTCCCTTCCTTCTCCCCCCTGGAGAAAGAGGGAATTACATGGTTATGCTTTGTGCTCTGGGCCTTCTGGATCATCCTCACCAAGTTCTCTGAAACCCTGTCTCTGTGGGTGGTATCTTGTGTTCTGTGAAACCCAGACTCTGATAGCACAGGTGGTAGTCAAGGCTCACCCGCCATGGTAGACATGAAGTCACGTGCTCCAGTACCTGCATTCCTCATAGGTTGTGTCAAAAGTTGTAGAAAACACACTGTCTCATTTTCAGGACTATATAACTGAAGAATTCCAAGTCAGAAAGTAGGAAAATGGGGGCTGGAGCAATAGCATAGCAGGTAGGGCCTTGCACGCAGCCAACCCGAGTTCAATCCCTGGCATCCCATATGGTCCCCTGAGCACCACCAGGAGTAATTCCTGAGTGCAGAGCCAGGAGTAACCCCTGAACATTGCCAGGTGTGACCCAAAAAGAAAAAAAAAAGTAGGAAAATGAACTCAGTTTAATCTTGTGAGGAACAATTCTTCTCTTATTTTTCCTTACTCATTTTTCCTTACTCATATAAGCATCACTTTAGAGTAGATTCAGTTTTCTGAAAAACTAGGAAAGTTATTGGCTGAATATTTTTAGATTTTCTTTTTTTAGTACATTTTTGATCATGATAGGTGATATTGAAAAAGCAGTTCTTTCAGGAGGGTTGGAGCAATAACACACTAGGTAGTATGTTTGCCTTGCACTTGGCTGACCCAATTTCAGTCTCCTGCATGCCATATGGTCCCAGGAGCTCCACTAGGAGTGCTTCCTGAGCACAGAGCTAGGAGTAAGCCCTGAGTACTGCTGGGTGTGGTTTCCAAACAAAAACCATTCTCCCCCTTCTCCATTTCCTATGAAATTGGTATTAGTTTACACTAGGCTTTTATTCCCTGGTGTAGACAAGCTCAAACTATTATTTGAAAATAAAGCACATCATCCTTTTCCATTTCTGTGCTAGATGATGTTATAAACGACAGTAGCAGAAATGTATTTAATGGGTGTTGTAGACAAGGTCCACTGTGGATCCAAGCATGGGAGAGGCCTCCAGGTTGACTTTCTCCACAAAACGAGGAGAAAATGAGAGAAAGAATCTCCTGTCTCTGCAGTTGACATGGACATTCCTCAGTGGCCCAAGGAAGACTATTCAGCTCAGACACTTGCATTCATGTTTGAGAAAATGTTCTCACATTAGTGAGACTGATGTGTTAATTTTTGCAACAAATTAGAGAGAAATTATAAACCATGAAGAGTTTCATCATGTTATATTTGGAAAAAATAAATGCCCCTTAAAAGCCATGTAGTTTATTTTATTTTATTTCTCTTTCTTTTTTGGTTCTACACTCAGGATTTACTCCTGATGGTTGGGGAATCTAACCCGGGTCGGCCGCGTGCAAAAGCAAATGCCCTACCCGCTGTGCTGTCGCTCCGCCCCAAAGCCATGCAGTTTAGAATGGGCAATGGGATAGGATGCTCTGGAAAACCATTGTTTTCCCATTTATTATGCTTCCAACTTATATGGCTCTTGTCTCTGTCCCCTAAATAGGAAAATAATGCACGTGTGTCTAGTGTTTACTAGTTACTTGGTCACTGTTTAGTTTGATGTAACTGCTCAATTTCCAGAAGGAAATAAATGCTGTGTGTTTTCAGTCGCTTAAGAGACTTGTCCAGCGTTAGATGGAATTTTATGGGAACTTTCCAGAAATGCGAAATCAGTCTATACTTATAATTAAATGAAATTATTATTTTTTTTTTAAAGAGAGTGTCCATCACTTTTATTTTTTTTTTGGGGGCATTTGTGGGCCACACCTTGTTGTGTTCAGGGCATACTCTTGGCTCTGCATTCAGGGATCACTCCTGGCTGTGCTTGGGATGAAAGGGAGTGCCAGGGATTGAATCTCTGTCCACTCTGTACAAGGCAAGTGTCCTAACCTGGGGCCAAGGCAAGAACCCTACCCATTGTGCTATCCAATCCCTGGAGTACTTACTACTTAGCACATATTTGAATCTTTCACCCCATCAACTCATCTAAATGCAAATTAGAAATTATTTGCAGAGGAGGGGCTCCCAGGCAGTGTTCAGGGCCCTCTGAGGCACCAGGGTAAGCCCAGCTGTGTGATCCAGACTCCACAGTCTGCTGGTGAGGGGGCTGTGGTAGGATGGGGGAGAGTGGGAGGCCCCAAAATCTCCTTCACTCCCACCCATAAACAGGGGATCGAACTCAGGATTCCACACTCAGAGCTGTGTTCAGCCTTCTGAGCTGTTTTCCAGGCCCAGCAGATAGAATTTTAGAACAGCAGGAGGAGGAAAGCTGTCCGAGGCGAGCATGACAGAAGTCCAGCGAGCCCAGACTCTGCATCTGCGCTGGCCACTCAGTGTTTTGGTGCAGCTTTGGAAGCAGGCCCCGGTGTCTGCATCTTGTGCAGCTTCCACTGTTCCCTTGTTCTGAACCGACACATCAACTGCTCAGTCTTTCAGCACTGGAACATGCTGGACATGGGCCAAAGGCAGCTTAGGCAGCTTAGGGGCAGCTCAGCCTAGGAGTTAAGCCGCCTCCAATCCTTGGAGCCCAGACTGAGGAACTTCCTCTTCCTGAAAGCCCCGATGTGGCTTTCTATGTGACATGCCTCAGCACATGACCCATTGGCCAGGGCTGGGCTGCCTCCTGGGGGCCACAAAGTGGGGGGTAAAGCAGGGTTCCACTTGTGTGTAGAGGGGAGGCTGCCAAGCCTATTGTCCACCTGAACCTGCGATTCTGTTGGGAAGTCCTCACAGCCATAAACAGCCCTGCAAATGCTTTTAAGTCATGTGTCTCCCTCTCCTCTCTCTTCCAAACAAGCCTCCCTCTAATCCTAAGGCCATATATTGGGATCCAAGAAACTGGATGTGGGAAGGCTCAGGGCTAAGGGCTGGGCTGGGCTGTTCCACTGCCCAGAATAGAAGCCAGTGAAAACTCCAGACTTCCTTTCAGGATCAATAATGTCTCCACTAAATACCCTGCCTCCAGGAAGGGCCCCAGAAAAGCCATGAGGGATCACAAGGGAAATGGGAATGATTTGATTGGGTGAGTTGAGGGCCTTCTTTGCTTCCTAGAGGAAGCGCAGCAACTCTTCTGATGTATTGTTGGAGATGTTTCTGGTGAAACATCCAAGCAAGCAGGATTCCACACGAAATCCAGCAAATGATGAGGAAGGTCTGATGTCTGGTTAGGTGTGCAGACGCTGTTGGAGAAGACGTTTGTTGGAGACGTTTGTTGGAGAAGGCAAAGCTAGTGATCTATGACAAGGGCCTCGTGTCCCCGCCGCAAGGAGCACCCTGTCACCACCTCCTTTATCATAGGAAGGGAAGTTGAGCAATTGTGATTCCAGGGGCTTGGGCACTTGCCACGAACTCTGCAGTCTGCCCGGGTTTTGTTTTGATCCACAGCCAAGAGTGATCCCTGAGCCCAGAGCCAGGAATAACCCCTGAGCATCACTGGCATACCCTCCCACCTCCAAACTATTGATCCCAGAACAAAGAACCTTTAAAGCTGTAGAACATTTTTGTGATGTTGTGGACCCTGATTTGCATGTGATTTCAGGTATAACGAACTACTGTGACAGGTACAGTGAAGGCATGAAGCGTGTCCTGAAGACTTTTGGACCCATCCCAGAGTTTTCAGAGGCCACCGTGAAGGAAGTTCACCAGGTACACCGACACATTTCCAAGAGTTGTGTTGTGTTGGCCCCACATGGCACAGGCTCAGTGATGTCTGCATTAGAGCCTTTTTTCTCCCATCGGGATGATGTCTTATCTACACCTTTGCTTTGTGTATTTTTGCTGTTATCCCCCGGAGACCCAAGAGCAGGGATACTGCCAGCCTAATAACTCATTTTGGCTTAACTTCCCCAAGCTCAGGCGGTCCATGCATTTTAGAAGCCTGTATTAACTGAAGGTTTACCTGGCTGCTTTGTCCTGGCAATGATATTTGCAGTGGTGTAAGTGGGAACTGTAATTGTGCTTCTGGCAGTTGACTTCCTACATTTACTTCTTTCCTCTTTGTCTTCCCTCCTCCCAGGCCATGTGCACCAAGGTTCCCGATGACCCTGAGCACTTAGCTGCCCGGCGAAAGTGGCGGGACCAGTGCCTCATGAGACTCGCCAAGTTGAAGAGTGAGCTGCAGCCTCAGTAGATTCTCTGAAGCCCCTGTTACTCCTGGCCTCTCTGGGGAGCAAGAAGCACTTAATCAAAACTGAGTTGTTGGGCTACCACTGTGGTGCTCAGCATGCAAATTCCAAGCTTCCTCTCAGCTTGCAGGCAAGGGTAGGGAGTGGGAGGCTCCCCTATTCTAACCTGTTTGATCAGAGCCTGGAGCTGAGGCTCTGTCCTGCCCTCCAGGTGAGAGCACAAATTTTCCAACAATTTTTTGCCTTCTATGTAACTGAATGGGCTACATTTAATGACAAAAGATTATGGTTTAAGTAGCTTCAGTCTATTCTAAAGCACTCTTTTAAATTACTCTTGCAACCCTTTCTGAGTCCTTGTGGCCCGACAATCATGTGGCAACTGCCTTCATTTAGTCCATGCATATTCTGAATAAAAGTTCTGCATTACATGGAGATAGTTTTTCTTCTGGTCTTTTGCAGGGAGTCAGCATCCGACCCTGATGCTGGGCATGGCAGAGAGTAACCCCAATCAGTGACTAATAAGCAGATCTTATTAGGCCACCCGTGTGGATCAGAGTTTCTCAAAGTGGGTTCCTCAGTGCCTTGAGGCTTACTGGGCCAATGTGTTTGGGTAACACCAGCCTGACCCTCTTTCCTACACTACTCACATGTTCACAGGAATGAAAGGCTCTGTGGTTCCTCTGGCTAAATAGCTGTGTCCCTTGAACCTGATATTTCCCTCTTCACAACTCCCTGTCCCCATCAGGCACTCAGGCACAGCTCAGTAGCTCTGATTGCTGTGTTACAGGTGGCAATCTCCAGCTTCCTCTGGCAGGAACATGCCCTTTTCAGGTTGCCCAGGCTGGCATGGGGTTGGTCCCAACAGTGGAAACAGTGATCACAACCTGGTATGTGCTCCTCATCATTGTTGTTAGCTCTTCTGCAGCTCCCACTGCCATGCAACCATGCGCTGCCCACCTTGCATGCCTCTCCAAGGCTCAGAGTAAGGCCACATGCTCCAGTAAAGAGGAGGGTGGCAGGTGGCTTGCACCCGGGACTGGCAGACTCACTGCCAGTTGGAGAAGGCCTCGAGGCCGTGGCCTGAGTTACGGGTAGTCGCTCACTTTTTCATTTCCTTTTTTTTTTTTCCAATTCACGAGTACTCTTATTTTTTTTTTAATTGAATCACTGTGAATTACAAGGATGTTTATGATTGAGCTTCAGGGGTATACTGTTCCAACATCAATCTCTTCACCAACGCCTTCCACCAATGCTCCAGTTTCCCTCCTGCTTCCCAGGCTGCCTCTGTGGCAACCACTTTTCTGCTCTCCCGTTGCCTTAGTGTTCCCTTCTGACTTATTCCCACCATCCCTGGTGCCAAGCTTCCTGTTAAAGGCCAGCTCTCTTCTGAGCAGTAATCCCTGGGCATCGCCAGATATGGCCCCCAAAATCAAAAAACAGAAAATCACTAGGAGGGACTAGCAGAAACTCTTTAACAGGGTTTTTTTTTCTTTTCTTTCGCTTTTCTTTTTTTTTTTTTTTTTTTAAGTTACTGTGAGATACACAGTTACAAACTTGGTCATGATTGGGTTTCGGTCAATGTTTCAATACCCTACCTTCCTTCTTCAGTGTGCATTCCCCACCACCAGTGTCCCTCCTGCTGCTGTCACTGATACTCCCGTCCCACAGCCTCTATGGCAGATAGCAAACCTCCCTCCCTCCCTCCCTCCCTCCCTCCCTCCCCTCCCTCTCTCCCTCCTCCCTCCCTCTCCCCCCCCCCCCACCCCAGCTCTCTCTCTGCTTTTGGGCATCATGGCTTGCAATACAGGTACTGAAAGGTTATCATGTTTGTCTCTTTATCTGCTTTTAGCACTCAGTTCTTTTTTCTTTTTTTTCTTTTGCTTTGGGCCACACCCGGCAATGATTAGGGGTTTCTCCTGGCTCTGCACTCAGGAATTACTCTGGCGGTGCTCGGGGGACCATATGGGATGCCGGGATCAAACCTGGGCCTGCATGGGCTGGCGCGTGCAAGGCAAATGCCTTACCCGCTGGAATATCGTTCCGGCCCCAGCACTCAGTTCTTGTCCAGTGATCATTCAACTATCATTGCCATTGTGATCCCTTTTCTATTTGACTAGTTTCTGAGTTACTTTCTCAACTATAAGTCTCCCACACATGGGATGCTCACATTGGGCATGACAGTGCTGGAGTGTTCTCAAACATTTTCTTTCCCCATCCCAGTGTGCTTCCTGCATTCAAGGATCCCTGCTCTGCAGCCTTCAGCTTAGTACCTTTCTGGAGAGATGCCAGTTGCTGAAAGAACACTGATTTATTCACCATTTCATCAGAACTCTGAGACATCTTTGAAAATGGTTGATGAATTATCAGGAGATTTTTTCTCATGCAACTTGGAATTGGAAAAGTGAAGTTAAACCCAGAATGTCATGGACAGCAGGAGAGAACAAATTGTGAGCCACTCACTAGAGGCAAAGCCTACAGTAGTGAGTTATGAGACTCTCAGTGGATTAGGGGAGCTGTGAGGAGGAGGATTGGGGGGCGGCGTATGCCCATAGTGAGAGTGTTTCTCAAGATAAATTTAGTAAGATCACATGAGAGGCCCAAAGAAAGTAAGAGACACATGATGAGAAGCCAAAGAAGAGGGTAGACAGGAATGGGGAGGTGAGGTTGGTGTCTTGGGGTGGGGCAGGGACAGTGCAGGGCTCAGCCGAGTAGCTGGGATGGGAAGATGTAGAGCGACAGCAGGACCTAGAGAGCCCAAATGAAAACAGCTTTTACTTTGTACAAAGTGAGAATCGAAAGATTCTTGGAATGAGGGAAGTATTCTTAGAGAATGGGGAGGTAGACTCAGTGTATGGGGAGGTATGGTCAGGGAATGGAAGAGATATCCTCAGGAATGGAAGAGGTAAACTTAGGGAATGGGGAAGTTACTCAGTGTATGGGGAAGGTACACTCAGGGATTGAGGGAGTCTTGATCACTTGACATCCCGTTATTCATCGATTTGCTCGAGAGGGCACCAGTAACATTTCCATTTGACCCTATCACGTGCCAGTGTAGCCCAATGGCATCAGTTTGCTCCAGGAATATAAAGAGCCTCAAAATGTTCATTCAGGGTCTTGACGAAGAAGTCTGACCATCTTTTAGGTGGGTGGCCACATGATCTTTTGACGTCCTGTGGGATCCAGTCTGTAACGGCTCTAGTCCAGTGGTCATCTCCAAATCGCATTACATGTCCAGCCCATCTGATTTTCGGTGCCTTGGCAAACAAGACAGCGTCCCTGACTCTCGATCATCAACAGAGGTCAGAACTCCGTATTCCTTCTCTCACTTGAATGAGGCATAATATTCCAAGCATAGCTCTTTCGATTCCTCTTTGGGAGACCCGAATAGTGTTCTCATCCTGCTTTCGTAGAGCCCAAGTCTCTGAGGCGTATGTTAATGCAGGAAGAACGGTGGAATGGAAGAGATGTGCCCAGAGCCCGAGGTTCTTTGTCCTTTTAGCTATTTCTTCAATGCTTTTGAAGGTGTTCCATGCTGCTCTCTTCTTCCTGTGCAGCTCAGATTTTAGGTCATTCATCATGTTGAGTTCTCAACCTAGGTACACATAACTGCTGCAATCAGAGTTGTTTGTTCCTTTGAGAGTGAATGGAGTATCTGGAGCTAGTTTGTTTTTCATGAACATTGTTTTGTTGAGATTCAGCTGTAGATCTATCTTTCCACATTCTCGGTCAAAGTCAGCCAGCATTTGTGCCGCTTGGCTAATGTTTGATGTTATTAGAACGATGTCATCAGCGAAGCAGATGTGGTGTAGTTGCCGACCGTCTATCTTCACTCCCATTCCTTCCCATTCTAATTGTCACATGATGTTCTTGAGGGTGGCGCTGAAGAGTTTTGGTGAAATGGTATCACCCTGCTGAACCCCTCTTTTGACATCAATAATCACTTCCTTGTAGAATGGTGAGATCCTGGTGGTGAATCTGTGATACAGCTCACGAAGGATCTTGATGTATTAGGTTTGAATGCCCTCTTTGGCTAGGGCTTCAATGATCACTTCGGTCTCAACAGAATCAAAGGTTTTCTTTAAATCAATGAATGTGAGACTGAGTGGCATCTTGAACTACAAACCTTAATGAGCTTGGTTACCGTGTGGATATGGTCGATTGTGCTGAATCCTTTTCAGAAGCCAGTTTGCTCGCATGTTGTCCTTCATCTAATGTTCTGCCAATCCTGTTCACAGTGACTCGAGAGAAGAGCTTGTAGATGACAGACAACAGGTAGATTGGGCGATCTGCCCACCCCCCCACCCATCCTATTGAGGGAGTTTTCTCAGGAAATGGGGAGCATGCTCAGGAATGGGTAGTATTCTCAGGGAATGGGGAGCATACTCAGGAAGTAGGGGAGTATACTCAGAGAATGGGGGAAGTATACTCGGGAGTGGGGGGGAATATACTCACGGAGTGGTGGAGCATACTCAGGGAGTAGGGAAGTATACTCAGGGAGTGGGGGAGCATACTCGGGAATGGGGGAATATACTCACGGAGTGGGGAATATAGTCAGGGAGTGGGGGGGGGCATACTTAGGGAGTAAGGAAGTATACTCAGGGAGTAGGGTGCATACTTGGGGAGTCGGGGCAGTATACTCAGGGAGTGGGGGGCATACTCAGGAAGTGGGGAAGCATACTCAGAGTGATGGAGTATACTAAGGGATTGGGGAAACATACTCAGGGAGTGGGGAGTATACTCAGGAAGTAGGGGAGCGTACTTGGGGTGGGGGAGCATATTCAGAGTGGTGGAGTATACTCAGGGAGTGGGGAACATATTCAGGGAATGGGGAGCATAATCAGGGAATGGGGAGTGTCGGGGAATGCCGCTGGTGTCCCCTGACATTGTCAGGACAGAAGTTCTCTTCTACTTCTGAGGGCGCCAGAGAAACAGATGAAAACTCACGAGTCCAGCGCAGTTCCAAAAAGGCTTTTAATAGCGCAAAAGTTCTTCCACAGCAATCCAATATAATGAAAGAACTCTAGCTCTGGTCCGAACTTAGACCATACAAAAGAGCCTAAGTCTCCCACCAAAGAGAGAGGATCTCACCCGAGAGGAGTCCTACCCAAAGGGAGCAAAAGGCCTAGGGGCCTCAAGTCATTCCTCTTATATACACCAAAGTAATCCAGGGAGGGTTGTGTCAGCAAAGAACCCTAAACAAATTGTAGAAGGGCAGTAGCACACCCTATTACAGGTATAAACAAAGGTTAGCCAAGGACTAATCGCTTCTACCGAGATTATCTCTTATGTAAAACATTGGGGAGGGAGAGAGAGAGAGAGAAGGAGAGAAAGAGAGAGAGAGAGAGAGAGAGAGAGAGAGAGAGAGAGAGAGAGAGAGAGCTGGTATAAAGTAATACATCTTAACTTCATGAGCTTCATGTAATCTAGATGGTACCCACAAGGTCCTTCTTATTATCTGCACCAGGGTGATTCTGAGTATCTTGTTCTCCATATACTGAAAGGGTCATACTCACCTGCTTGAGAGCAAACTAGTATGATCCTTCCTATAATCTTCCTATAGTCTCAACGTAGCCAGGGTGGTAGTCTCCTGGTAAATTCTAACTGTCCCACTCTGGGTGCAGTGGGTATAAAGAGGAGCTGTGCCCAATCTAGAAAACATAGAAGTCTTAGTAGATGTATAAGTCAGAAGTTATTCAGAGTCAAGGTGACTTCTATAACTGCCACACCCTCTAGCAGTGTTTACATAGAAGAGAGATCTCATTAGAATGAACCTTGGCTTAAATAGATTAAGCTGTGAGTGGGCAAAACAGCAAACCTCCCAAACTAACTAAACCTGTCATCCAACAACTCTCCCTTTTTTGTTTACAAAATTATAAAAATACAAGTATTCTAAATAATACATACAGAGGAGTGATACAGAAAAGGAACAATTCCAATTACAAGGTAATATCATATGTTGTCCCAATGTCCGAATTCATTTTGAACCCAGAGTAAAGTTCATAGTAAAATGTCTCTGGCTTTTTGGTCATAGCTGACTACAGCCTGTATTGTCCTAAATTAGTGAGAGTCAATTTCCCATGAAGTCACATCTCTGGAAACAAGGTCTGAAGAACTGAGTCTGGAACAGCAACATCGGTGAAAACAGGAATGAGTCCCAGGAGAACAATCATCAGGAACTCGATGAATTATCAGGAACACTGGATCAGGTTTCAGGAACACTGGAACAAACGTCTCAAACACTGGAACAGATGTCTGGAACAGTGGTACAGGCATTTCGCAAGGCATCTTCAGCATCTAGGTACCGGTAACCATATCTATAACTTAATTTTAGGCAGTCAAAAATGCTTTTCGAGATTAATCACAAATAAAGATTTTAGGGCTTTGGTAGGAATCCAAGAGCATGAAGAATCTCCAACACCTTGTGAAAGGAAACATTAGGAAAAACTTTTTGCAAATTGTTAAATTTTTGTGATGAGCACTGTTTTAGGAGTCTCAGAGTATTGAGCAATATATCGCAAGTTTGCTGCATTCCAATATCTTATCCTGTGAACAGAATCATTAGAAAAACTTTTTTTCATTGATTTGGCAAACTTTTGTAATGAGCACTGTGATCAGAGTCCAAAGACTTGAACATCATAAAAGAAATCAGCAGCCTCTTCTTCTGTAAATCTCTGAACAAAAGCAATAAAAAATGTATTAGTTTTTAGCAGATTTTGATATTGATCACTATACTTGGAGTTCACCCTTTTTTCTCCTTTTTTAAAATTAAAAAAAAATTTTTTTTAACCTGTAAACAAAACATTAGAAAACTCATTAATTTCTAAAACCTTGACACTGAATATCATACATGGGAACCCATTTCATTTTTCTGCAAAACATTAGAAAACTTCATTAGTCATTTCTATACATAAAAACCTTAGAATTTTTTTTTTTTTTTTTTTTTTTTTTGTTTTTTTGGGTCACACCCGGTGACGCTCAGGGGGTTACTCCCTGGCTCTGCACTCAGGAATACTCCTGGCGGTGCTCAGGGGACCATAAGGGATGCTAGGGATCGAACCCGGGCCCACACAGGCTGGCCGTGTGCAAGGCAAACGCCCTACCCGTTGGGCTATCGCTCCAGCCCCAAAAACGTTAGAAAATTCTTACAAAATATCTTCTCCTTGAGGGTTACTCGGGTCCTCTCACCTTTAAACACTTCAGGGCAGCAAGGAAACATTAAGACACACATTAAACACTTAGAAAATATATACATATATTTTTATGGTACCTTCATTTGGAGAGTTATTTAGGTGCTTTTTTTACCTTTAAACTCACTCCAAGGCATTTTTTTTTTAAGAAAGAAAGGGGTTATGTCCAGCTAAAGTATCAACAGGCTGCAATGCAAGGTTATTTTTATTAAAGAGGAACCAAGATCAACAGGCTGCAAAGCAAAATTATTGTTATTAAAGATAGACCATGTTCAACAGACTGCAAAGCAAGATTATCATGAACCAATCCGGAAGGTTTGAACCACAGTTTGCAGTTTAAAAATAAGACTTTACAATTGAAAAAAAATTAGGTGTTTTTAGACCTGTATTAAAAGAAATTAGGTATTTTTAGACCTGCTATCCATTTATAATTAATTTTTACTTAGGTGAATTAACTGGTTTTTGAGTCTGCATCTGTGTTTTCCAGCTGCTCTCTTGAGACAAATTTAAGGTGAATAATGTTAAACATACCTCTTTTTCGTTGCTTCAATAACTGATATTTTTTAAAAAGAATTTTATACCACCGTGAGATATACATTTACAAAGATATGCAATTAAAAAGTTCATATTTGGGTTTTGGTCATACAGTGTTCCAGCACCTATCCCTCCACCAGTGCCCATCTCCCACCAACAACGGTCCCGGTTCCCTCCCCCTCCCCAGCCCACCTCCATGGCAGGTTCTTTATTTCTTTCCCTTTCTCTTTCTCTTTTCCTTCCCTTCCAGACTATGGATTACAGAACATACATTCAAGGGTTGTCATGTGTATCTTTTTGCCTGTATTTAATGCTCAGTTCTAGGTTGGTATTAGTACCCTCGACAATTGTTAGCACACTGTTCCATTTTCTGTCTTACCTAGCCTCTGACTCCCACACGTTTGTGATAATTTCCACCTTTGACAAGACTTCCTGATACATGTTTCACTTGACCTTGGATATTGGTATCATAATATGTACATATATATATTTATGTCATGCAAATAAATGCAGTCATTCTGTATCTGTCTCTCCTTCTGGCTAATTTCACTCAACATAATCTTCTCCATGTCCATCTATTTATAGGCAAATTTTATAACTTCATTTTTCCTAACAGCTGCATAGTATTCCATTGTGTAGATGTACCAAAGCTTCTTTATCCAGTCATCAATTCTTGGGCATTCTGGTTGTTTCCAGATTCTGGCTATTGTGAATAATGCTGCTATGAACATAAAAGTAGGGATGGTGTTTCCGCTGCATATTTTTGGCTTCCCAGAGTAGATTCCCAGGAGTGGTATGGCTGGGTCAAATGGGAGTTCAATTTCTAGTCTTTGGAGGAATGTCCATATTGTTTTCCAGAAAGGCTGTACCAGCCGGCATTCCCACCAACAATGGATGAGTGTCCCCTTTCCCCCCAAATCCATGCCGGCACTTGTTGTTCTTGCTCTTTTGGATATGTGCCAGTCTCTGTGGTGTAAGATGATATCTCATTGTTGTTTTGATTTGCATCTCTCTGATGATTAGTGATGATGAGCATTTTTTCATTGTTTTTTTTGCCATTCGAATTTCTTCCTTGCTGAAGTTTCTGTTCATTTCTTCTCCCCATTTTTTGATGGGGTTGTTTGTTTTCTTCTTGTAAAGTTCTACCAGTGCTAATATATACTGGATATTAACCCCTTATCAGATGGGTATTGGGTGAATATTCTTTCCCATTCTGTGGACTGTCTTTGTTTCTTAGTCACTGTATCTTTTGAGTTGCAGAAGCTTTTTAGTTTCATGTAGTCCTATATGTTTATCTTTTCTTCTAGTTGCTTTGTTAGTGATGTTTCACTGTTGAAGATGCCTTTAGCTTCAATGTCGTGGGGGATTTTTCCTATATTTTCTTCAGTGTACTTGATGGATTCAAGTCTGATATTGAGATCTTTAATCCATTTTGATCTGATTTTTGTGTGTGGTGTTTAGACACAGGTCCAAATTCATTTTTTTTACATGTCGCTGCCCAGTTTTCCCAACACCACTTTTTGAAGAGGCTTTCCGTACTCCATTTTGGACTCTTTGCATCTTTATCAAAGATTAAATGGTCATGTGTTTGAGGTTGGGTGTCAGGATACTCAATTCTATTCCATAGGTCCACAGGTCTGTTTTTATTCCAATACCATGCTGTTTTAATTACTACTGCCTTGTAGTACAGTTTGAAGTTGGGAAAGGTGATGCCTCCCATCTTCTTTTTCCCGAGGATTGCTTTAGCTATCCTTGGGGGTCAATAACCGAAGTTTGAAAGTTTTTTTAAGCACATTCAACAATTTGTCATTACCCATAGCATTTGCCATAAATCATTCGCCAAAACTATCCATTTGCCAGAAGTCATTTTCCATAAATATCCAATCACATATCTTAATTGTCTGCAACCTCCAGCCACGTGGGATGGAGCACAGACAAATAAAAAGTGGGCAATTTAGTCTGGTTTGTCTCTATGGAAGACTATGGTGCACATGAAAGTGACAGGCAACTGTGGATAAAGCCTAAAGCCCTTTTCCAGCTGAATTAAATAAAGATGCTACCAAGAAATGTGGCCTTTCATTTCCTTAAACTAAAGGTCCAGGAAAGGCTCTACTTTAAACTTAATGCTTGCTCTCCAGAACTTGCACTCAGCTCCTGTTGGGAGAGGTGCAGTTTTATCACAAAAAGTCACACAGAGTTAGTACCAGAAAAGGCCAAAATAAAGAGTGGTCATGAGGAATGTTGCGAATCTTGGTTCAAGTTCTGCTCTCAGATTCAGGAAAAGTTCATCAGCATCTCGGTGGGACCTCCAGATGTGGGGATGCCTACCCAGGGACACCAGATGTCGGGGATGCCACTGGGGTCCCCGACAGTGTCAGGACAGAAGTTCTCTTCTACCTCCGAGGGCGCCAGGGAACAGATGAAAACTCACGAGTCCAGCGCAGTTTCAAAAAGGCTTTTAATAGTACAAAAGCTCTTCCACAGCAATCAATATAATGAAAGAACTCTAGCTCTGGTTCGAACTTAGACCATACAAAAGAGCCTAAGTCTCCCACAAAAGAGAGAGGATCTCACTCCGAGAGGTGTCCTACCCAAAAGAAGGAGCAAAAGACCCAGGGGCCACATGTCAATCCCTTTTATACACCAAAGTAATTCCAGGGAGTAGTGAATTCTACCAAACCTTTAAGGAGGACCTACTGCCTGTCCTGTTCAAGCTCTTCCAGGAAATAGAAGAAACAGAAACACTCCCAAGCAGCTTTTCCGAGGCACATATCACCCTGATACCCAAAGCAGGGAGAGACAACACAAAGAAAGAAAACTACAGACCAATATCCCTGATGAACACGGATGCTAAGATCTTCAACAAAATACTAGCCAACAGAATCCAAAGACTCATCAAGAAGATTATACATCATGACCAAGTAGGATTCATCCCGGTTATGCAAGGATGGTTCAACATTCGCAAGTCAATCAACATAATACATCATATCAATAAGAGAAAAAATAAAAACCATATGATCCTATCAATAGACGCAGAGAAAGCATTTGACAAGACCCAGCACCCGTTCATGATTAAAACCCTCCAGAAAATGGGAATTGAAGGGACTTTCCTCAAGATAGTTACAGCCATCTACCAAAAGCCCACAGCGAGCATCATTCTCAATGGGGAAAAGTTGAAAGCCTTCCCCTGAGATCAGGGACAAGACAAGGTTGCCCACTCTCACCTCTTTTTATTCAATATAGTACTGGAAGTACTTGCCATAGCAATCAGAGAAGAAAAGGACATCAAGGGCATCCAGATAGGCAAGGAAGAAGTCAAGCTATCATTATTTGCAGATGACATGATTTTATACCTAGAGAACCCTAAACTCTCTACCAAAAAACTCCTAGAAACAATAGACACATATAGTAGAGTGGCAGGATACAAAATCAACACGCAAAAGTCGGTGGCTTTCCTATATACAAATAACGGAAGAGAAGAAAGGGATATTAAGGAAACAATTCCATTCACAATTGTGCCACAGAAAATCAAATACCTAGGAATCAACTTACCCAAGTGTGTAAAGGACCTGTACAAAAGAAAACTACAAGACACTGCTCCAAGAGTTAAAAGAGGACACAAGGAAATGGAAACATATTCCCTGCTCATGGATGGGGAGAATCAACATTGTCAAAATGGTAATACTCCCTAGAGCTCTGTACAGATTCAATGCAATCCCTATAAGGATACCCATGACATTCTTCATGGAAATTGACCAAACAATCCTGAAATTTGTATGGAACGATAAACCCCCAAGGATAGCTAAAGCAATCCTCGGGAAAAAGAAGATGGGAGGCATCACCTTACCCAACTTCAAACTGTACTACAAGGCAGTAGTAATTAAAACAGCATGGTATTGGAATAAAAACAGACCCGTGGACCTATGGAATAGAATTGAGTATCCTGACACCCAACCTCAAACACATGCTCATTTAATCTTTGATAAAGGTGCAACGAGTCTAAAATGGAGTAAGGAAAGCCTCTTCAATAAGTGGTGTTGGGAAAACTGGGCAGCGACATGTAAAAGAGATGAATTTGGACCTGTGTCTAACACCATGCACAAAAAATCAGATCAAAATGGATTAAAGATTTCAATATCAGACTTGAATCCATAAAGCACATTGAAGAAAATATAGGAAAAACCCTCCATGACATTGAAGCTAAAGGCATCTTCAAAAGTGAAACATCACTAACAAAGCAACTAGAAGAAAAGATAAACATATGGGACTACATGAAACTAAAAAGCTTCTGCACCTCAAAAGAAACAGTGACTAAGATACAAAAGCAGTCCACAGAATGGGAAAGAATATTCACCCAATACCCATCTGATAAGGGGTTAATATCCAGGATATATCAGGCACTGGTAGAACTTTACAAGAAGAAAACAAATAACCCCATCAAAAAATGGGGAGAAGAAATGAACAGAAACTTCAGCAAGGAAGAAATTCGAATGGCCAAAAAAACATATGAAAAAATGCTCATCATCACTAATCATCAGAGAGATGCAAATCAAAACAACAATGAGATACCACTTTACACCACAGAGACTGGCACATATTCAAAAGAACAAGAACAACAAGTGCTGGCGTGGGTGTGGGGAAAAGGGGACACTCATCCATTGTTGGTGGGAATGCCGGCTGGTACAGCCTTTCTGGAAAACAATATGGACTTTCCTCCAAAGACTAGAAATTGAACTCCCATTTGATCCAGCCATACCACTCCTGGGAATCTACTCTGGGAAGCCAAAAAATACGCAGCGGAAACACCATCCCTACTTTTATGTTCATAGCAGCATTATTCACAATAGCCAGAATCTGGAAGCAACCAGAGTGCCCGAAAATCGTTGACTGGATAAAGAAGCTTTGGTACATCTACACAATGGAATACTATGCAGCTGTTAGGAAAAATGAAGTTATAAAATTTGCCTACAAATGGATGGACATGGAGAAGATTATGTTGAGCGAAATTAGCCAGAAGGAGAGAGACAGATACAGAATGACTGCATTTATCTGCATAACATAAATATATAGGTACATATTATGATACCAATATCCAAGGTCAAGTGAAACATATATCAGGAGGTCCTGTCAAAGGTGGAAATTATCACAAAGGTGTGGGATTCAGAGGCTAGGTAAGACAGAAAATGGAACAGTGTGCTAACAATTGTTGAGGGTACTAATGCCAACCTAGAACTGAGCATTAAATAGAGGCAAAAAGGTACACATGACAACCCTTTAATGTATGTTCTGTAATCCATAGTCTGGAGGGAAGGAAGAGAGAAAGAGAGAGAAATGGAAAGAAATAAAGAACCTGCCATGGAGGTGGGCTGGGGGAGGGGGAGAGAACCGGGGGCGTTGGTGGTGGGAGATGGGCACTGGTGGCGGGATGGGTGCTGCAACACTGTTTGACCAAAACCCAAATATGAACTTTTTAATTGTATATCTTTGTAATTGTAAAAATAAAAAAATTAAAAAAAAAAGTAATCCAGGGAGACTCACAGACATGGGGCAGAGCTGCTACTGGCTCTCCCTGTGACCAGCCGCTCACTAGGCGCCCGGGACGGATGGTGGGTTCTAGCCCTGGCCACCACCCCAGCAGAGCCTCGCAACAAGCCAGACGACCCCCACTCCATGAGGGCCTCCATTTTCCACATCCTGACTTCTCTCTCGTCAGAACTTCACCCAGCAGACCAGCCTATCACAGCCCGGCTCGCGTGGCCAAATGCTGGACTTAGAGATGCCTACAAGAGTATGCTACCTGCACGGCAGAGCCTGGCAAGCTACCCGTGTTGTATTTGATATGCCAAATACCAGTAACAATTATAGACCACATTCAGGAATGGATTGAGGCTCTTTATGTTCTTGGAGCAAGCAGATGCCCTTGGGCTCTACTAGCATGAGACAGGACATAGGGAGATGTTACTGGGGCCCACTCGAGCAAATCGATGATGAATGGGAAGATAGTGATAGTGATAGTGAGTCCAGGGAGGGTCGTGTCAGCAAAGAACCCTAAACAAATTGTAGAAGGGTGGTGCCACACTCTATTACAGGTATAAACAAAGGTTACCCAAGGACTAATCCTTTCTACAGAGATTATCTCTTATGTAAAACACTGGAGAGAGAGATAGAGAGGGCTGATAAAAAGTAATACATCTTAATTTCATGGGTTTCATGTAATCTAGATGGTACCCACAAGGTCCTTCTTATTTATTATCAGCACCAGGGTGATTCTGAGTATCTTGTTCTCCATATACTGAAAGGGTCACACTCTACTACTTAGAGCAAACTAGTATGATCCTTCCTATAATCTTCCTATATTCTCAGCGTAGCCAGGGTGGTAGTCTCCTGGTAAATTCTAACTGTCCCACGCTGGGTGCAGTGGGTATAAATAGGAGCTGTGCCCAATCTAGAAAATATAGAAGTCTTAGGTGTGTAAGTCAGAAGTTATTCAGTCAAGGTGACTTCTCTAACTGCCACACCCTCTAGCAGTGTTTACATAGAAGAGAGATCTCATTAGAAAGAACCCTGGCTTAAGTAGATTAAGCTGTGAGTGGGCAAAACAGCAAAGCTCCCAAACTACCTCAATCTGTCATCCAACAGGGGAGCATACTCAGGAAGTGGGGGAGTATACTCAGAGCAAGGGAGCATACTCAGGGAGTCAGGGGAGTATACTCAGGGAGTAGGGAGCATACTCAGGGAATGGGGGATCATGCTCAGGAATGGGTAGTATGCTCAGGGATGTGGGCGAGCATGCTCAGGGAATGGGGAGCAAGAATCTGGTTTGCTTAGACAAAAGTATGCCTCAAGGCAACAATATAGGAAGGCGGAGTTTTGCCCTCTGAGTCTTTAACCTGTATCACTGTCACTGTCTTCCCATTCATCATTGATTTGCTTGAGCGGGCACTAGTAACATCTCCATATGTCCTGTCTCATGCTAGTAGAGCCCAAGGGCACCTGCTTGCTCCAGGAACATAAAGAGCCTCAAACCATTCCATCAGGTCATGGGAATGAGGTCTATAATTGTTACTGGCATTTGGCATATCAAATGGGTTGCTTGCCAGACTCTGCTGTGTGGGAAGCATGCTCTAGTATTCATCTCTAAATCCAAAATTAATTGATGAACTGCTTGGCCGCTTGCGGCCTCGCGAGCTGGGCTGTAATTGGCTGGTCTGATGGGTGGAGTTCTGAGGAGAGGGAAGTCTGGATGTGGAAAATGGAGGCCCTCATGGAGGGGCGGGGGGTGTCTGGCTTGTTGCGAGGCTCTGCTGGTGTGGCGGGCCAGGGCTAGAACCTGCTATCCCTCCCAGGCACCTCGTGAGCAGCTGGGCACAGGGAGAGCCAGTAGCAGCTCTGCCTCATGTCTGTGAGTCTCTGGATCAGCATACCTGGGCCGGATTTAAAAAAGACTGCTCCAGGGTGGATCTCGATGAGCCGGGCTGTGATTGGCTGGTATGCTGGGTGGAGTTCTGATGAGAGGGAAGTCCGGATGTGGAAAATGGAGGCCCTCATGGAGTGGGGGTGGGGGGGTGTCGAGAGAGAGTCTTTAACCTAATCAATTAAACATGATGGAATTAATGATGGAATTAATTCTGCAAAGCACACACACAGACAACTTTGAATGCAAAAATAATTCTCAGCAATGATGATGGGAACCACTAGCCACAAGACGACTACTCCCAGGGTCACTTGGTTCACGATGGCAGAGCACAGGCCTTGCATGTACAAACCGAGTGCAGTTCCCTGGCACCGGATGTGCCCCTCCTACAGCACTGCTGAGCCCAAGCATTTGGGCTGCTGATCATGTGTGGTCACCCTGCCCAACGAAATGCGGTCCCAAAAAAAGCACCCCCACTGTGGATTCTTTAGCCCCCAAAAGCTAAAAGGACAATACATTGAACAACTAATTGATATAGCCAACAAAGTGGGAAACTCGTTCATCAAAATACACCCTAGAAGGCAAAAGGAAATAAGGAAATAAATAAAAGAAGGTGAATGGTTCAATTGCCATGAAAAACAGTAAGAACAACAATGGAGAAACCTTTTCCAAAGGAAAATAGTCTAGTTGATAGCTGGTGGGGCTTTTCACAAGGACTAATTTTAGTCTCCTATAGACTACTTATAAGGTTTATAAAACTAGATAACCTTTACACCAAAGTGGCTAGAGATCAATATAAGAAATAACTTTATTCTCCATTTCCATTCATAAATATTGACAAATCAAGCTGTGCTCTGGGAATATGAAAATATCAAATTGACTCTATACCAAAGATGCATGGTTAGTGTAGTATTAGAAAATTATATTTGGAGGAGAGGCAGCAAGATGGCGAGACAGCAGCCATCACTGGAACTGGTGCAGAAACTGCCGCTTTCAGCACTCTGAGCAGCAGATAAGGCCAACATTTTTTTTCAAGATTGACATATTTATTGTATAAATATATCAAAGCTCACTGGCACCCAAACCAGGGCAGCACTGCCCTAGCTGGTGACTCAGTATTAGCATGGCAATATACAAAAGCAAGGAGGCCTTTTGTTTCTAGGAACATCTGTAAATAGGGTGTGCTAGCTATAAAAGCCAGTGATGACCTATTTAGGTACTGGTCTAAGTTATTATTTAAAACTTCTTACATATTCACTCTGACTCTTTTCTCATAGGGAATAATTATTTAAGGAGCATTACAGTAATAATGATCTTTTACCTAGAAAATGATAGGCAAAATCTACAGTATTTTGTTTTCATGTAATATTTTCTGGCAAAATTTTATAGAAACTTTTCAGATGTTTTATGTTTCAATTTCCCAGGATCAAATATTAAGCATATATAATTTCTAATTTCTTCTTGTGCCAATGATACATGAAATGAGGGTGGAGTGACCATGTGACAGTATCCTTGAGAAACGTCAAAGCACCATGTATATATAAGGTCAATAAAGACATGAGATTTCAAATCTATTTAAATTTAGAAGCTTTGCATGAAGTACTGTTTTTGTTTGACCTGTAGGGTGACAGTCATGGGAACTGAATAGAAGAAATCATAGTAACATAAGCACTGGCCCCTTCTCTTTCCTGTTTTGTTCCTGCTCCTACTATCCAACTCCTTCTAAGACATTTTTGTGAGTTTCTTACAAGATGGTAGCCCACTTGCCTCTTCAAAAATGGCCATTCGTATTTCCACTGATGCCAGAAAATATTCAATATGACAGGGATGAAGCTCATCTGCTGAAGTTAGTGATTTTGTGATCATTGTGAAATTTATACAGTGAAAAGAAAATCTTTGTCAGCTTTCCTTCCAGCTCAAGAGCTATATATACATACTATAAAAATATTATATATATATATATATACCACAAGCGGCCGCACGGTTCATCAATAAATGCTGGAAATCAGAGGTGACTACAAGAGTATGCCACTTGCACGGCAGAGCCTGGCACGCTACCCGTGTTGTATTTGATATGCCAAATACCAGTAACAATTATAGACCTCATTTCCATGACCTGATGGAATGGTTTGAGACTCTTTAATGTTCCTGGAGCAAGCAGATGCCCTTGGGCTCTACCAGCATGAGACAGGACATATGGCGATGTTACTGGTGCCTGCTTGAGGAAATCGATGATGAACGGAAGACAGTGATACAGTGAAATATATCAACATCTCACAGAAAGAGTGATAGAAGTTAAAATCCAAATACTTTTTCCTTAGTTTCTATTTATTTATTCATTCATTCATTCATTCATTCATTCATTCATTCATTCATTCATTTATTTAAGAAATAGGGCAAAATTGTATTTATTTTTTATTTTTTAAATATTTTATTATACGACCGTGAGATATACAGTTACAAAGATGTTCATGTTTGGGTTTCGGTCATACAGTGTTCCAGCACCCATCCCCCCATCAGTGCCCATTTCCCACCTCCAATAATCCCAATTCCTCCCTCCTCCCCTAGCCTGCCTCTATGGCAGGTTCTTTCTCTCTCTCTCTCTCTCTCTCTCTCTCTCTCTCTCTCTCTCTACACTCTTGCACTGCAATATATATGTTTAGAGGTTATCTGGTATATCTTTTTGCCTATATTCAATGCTCAGTTTTAGGCTGGTTTTTATCATTTTCAATGATTATTAGCACACTGTTTCCTTCTCTGTCTTACCTAACCTCTGACTCCCACACACTTGTGGTAGATTACACCTTTGACAAGAACTCCTGATTCATGTTTTACCTGACCTTGGATACTGGTATCATAATATATATGTATGTATGTATATGTATACATACATACATACGTATATATTAATGTATGTATATATACATACATATATAATGTATATATATTTATATATTAAATATGTATATTATATATGTATATGTGTATGTGTATATGTGTATATTTGTATATATGTATATATACATATATATTTATGCCATGCAAATAAATGCAGTCATTCTATGTCACAAAACTTGGAAGCGTAGTGTATTATAAAATTACTCAGATCCTACTCCACCTTTCTTGGGTACTTTCATTGTAACTATAAGGGTGAATACTGTGACATTGTGAGTAAAGGCTTAGAGACAATTACCTCATGGATAGGTTCTATTTGCTTCTGAATGAAGACACAGTATACCTGATAGATTTATAAGATCCTGGGTATTAGTCTATGATTCACGTGATCCTAGGTATTTAATTGATATTTAATTACATTCAATCAGATGTAAGTTCCAAAGGGACTAATTTATTTATTTTGACATTGCTATAAAGTTTATATTAGACTTTTAAAGTATATTTCATTTTAAATTTGAAGCAACCAAGTCTAAAATCTATTCTAAGATATACAATTATTTTTCTTTCTTTCCCACATGTTTCAGTTCACTGTTGACCAGAGCCTCTACATCTTGCCTGGAGTTACCTCCTGCAGGCCACTTTGTAATTAAGGGGCAGAAAACAGTTTGATATGTGGCAGTATATCTTACCATGTATTCTATGTTAGCTGATATAAATATTTTCTCTCATGCTACCACAATCATTGTGAGACTGGATACATTTTACCAGTATATTTATCTGGCCACATTGGATCTCTAACTAATTAGACAAGGGAGAAATGCTGTTTGCCTCCAAGCAAGCAAGCAAGCATGGCTCTCTAATAAGTCTAAAGGCTAAAATACAAAACAACTATGGAGTGAAGGCTTGGAGAAATATGTACCTGGCTGTAGAATATCCATTGGTACAGATACATGCCCTTCTTCCCACTCTACTCTGCAGGGACACTTCCAAGGCTTCCTCAGCTTCCATGGCTGAGGCAATATTAATATTTCAGTGGGGCTAGGTGAATTCCTGGGAGAAGTTACCTGAGGGGATTGACCCCAACTGCTTTCTGTTGATGTGGGCAGTCAGGGCTGAAAAGTTATAAAAGCTGTACCCCTTTTTGCCATTTTGCCTTTTCACTTTCTCCCTCTGCTCTTCTCTCCGTACTCTTCACTGTTGGGACTTAGCACACGGTGGTGGCTATCTTGGTCTAGGATTCTAAACCTACATGTGGCTGGGACCTAGGCGGGAACCTAAAGTCTCGGTTTTCCTATTACTGGATTGTATACCAGAACCTGTGAGAGTAAAGCCTTTTGAAACTTTGCTGGATTCTCGCGTCTTTCTCCATCTGCCAGCTGCTGATCCCCTGGGGCAGAAGGGGATCCCCTGACCCTGCTCCGGATTTTGCTGGGGTGCCCAGCATTCCCCGACACCCACATGTCATGATTTCAAGTACATTATACTTCTGTCTTGTGCATTTCTTGTTTTCTGTAGGAGACTGCTAGTAATTCTTTAACTGTTGTTGACATAAATAACTTTTACTACTCTTCATATTTGAGTGATAACAATGCTGGGTAACATTCTTGGTTGGAGGTGATTTTTGAGTTACACATTAGATGTGTCATACCATTTACTTTTGTCTTGGTCAATTTCTTTGAAGAATGTCATGGATATCCTTATAGGGACCTCATTGAATATGTGTAAAGCTCTAGGGAGTATTACCATTTGATAATGCTGATTCTCCCAATCAATGAGCAGGAATTGGGAGAATTCTACAAATTCTACAAAGCAAACTACAAAGTAAGCTACAAAGTAAACCTGTAGTTTACTTTGTACAGGTCCTTTACATTCTTAGTCAAACTGATTCCTAGGTATTCCTAGGTATTAGATTTTGATTTTTCTGTGTCACGATTGTGAATGGGATCATTTCTTTTGTATCCCTTTCTTCTCTTTCATTATTTGCATATAGAAACAGCACTGATTTTGGGTATTGATCTTGTACCCTGCCACTCTACTACAGGAATATATTATTTCTAGGAACTTTTTGGTAGAGAGTTTAGGGTTCTCTAGGTATAATGTCATGTCATCTGCAAATAGTGACAAATTGACTTCTTCCTTTCCTATCTGGATGCCCTTAATGTCCTTTTCTTCCCTGATTGCTATGGCAAGTACTGACAGTACTATATTGAACAGAAGTGGTGAGAGTGGGCAGCCTTGTCTTGTCCCCGAATTTAGGGGGAAGCTTTGAGTTTTTCCCCATAGAGAATGATGCTTGCTGTGGGCATGTGATAGATGGCTTTGACTATAATGAGGAAGGTTCCTTCAATTCCCCTTTTCATAGCTACCTTCTCATAATTGTTTTTCTATAACTCCAGCCATATTTATCTTTGGAATGATTTGTGAGGGTTGATGAAAAAACAGGTGAGATCTTTACAAAAACATGTCACACCCTTTTGGATTGACTAGCTTTTAGTTTAGTGGTGAAGGATGGCATGTTGCAAGTAGGAAATGATCAAGAGATTCAATTAATGTACAGAAGCACTTTCTTTTTTAAAAATGTTTGTGGTGGGGCCAAAGCGATAGTCCAGTGGGTAGGGCGTTTGCCTTGTCTTGGCCGGCCCGTGCCGGCCAGGGTTCAATCTCCAGCATCCCATATGGTCCCCCCAAGCACTGCCAGGATTGGTTCCTGAGTGCAGAGCCAGGAGGAACCCCTGAGCATTGCCGGGTGTGAACCAAAAAAAATTAATAAATTAAAAAAAGTGGTAGAATGGTAATATGGAATTTAGATAGCACTAGACATTGTTTTAAATGAACAATATAATGTAAAATGAGGCAATGTTTCAACAATGTACTTAATAATTCAGTGCTTGAATTGATTTTCATTTTTCCATTTTTGGGAAAATGTACCATTTTAGAGAATCATTACAGAAATAATAGTTCTACTGATCTAAGGCATAGCAAATCTACATGAAAATTTTAATGTTGTGATTTGAAAGTGCCGTCTAAGGTTATATCTGGGTTGTGCTGCTCCTGCTGCTGCTGCAAAAATAAAATCAAATTAACGTCCTGACTTCCAGGCAAGCATGAGCCCTGTTCAATCATTTTACTATGATCGCTAAATCATGAAAGAACAAAAATTTTCATCTCACATGAAACCTACCAACATGAAAAAGGTAGAACATTTCACAGATGAGCAATTGTGCAGAATTCTTTGTTGTCTTTAGTTCTTTTAGAAGTATAATTTATATGCAACAAAATGCACACCTTTTAAATATATACTCTATTGAGTTTTGGGAAATACGTTTATTCTTTTAACCACAGTTCCATATGGTTGCCTGTGCTTTCACAGTCAATGAAAAATACCTACCCTTCACCACATACCCTGGATGACTACTTGTTTGACTTCTGTCATAGAGACTAGTTTTGCCTGTTCTAGAGCTTATGTAAATTGAGCAGGCTATGTGAGCTCTTCGTGTCTGACTTTTTTGCTTTCTTCATGTCTTTGAGTCATCTATGCTATTGTGTGTGTATCAGGAGTTCATCCCTTTTTATTGCTGGGAAGGATAAAGTTTCCATTGTCTGTCCATCATCAACACAAAGAAGATTTCTTTTTGTTTCTTCATTTTATGACACTTACAAATAAAGATTCTTTGAAAATTTTTGTGCAAGTCTTTGTGAAAATATTTTATGTTTATTTCTAGGAATACAATTATGAATCATATTATTCCATATTTAATTTCATAAGATATGGCTAACCTGTTTTCCAAAGTGGTCATACAAGCTTATATTCTTTCTTATTTCACTAAGAGTTTCAGCTGTTATATATATTTTCCATATTTTTAATTTCTGTTTGCTTGGTTTTTGGGCCTTCTAAATGATCTCCAGGTGGCCTAGGGACTATTTCCAGTGATTTTGGAGATAATGGTTCAATGTGAGGGTCCTAAGATGTGGTGCTTCTTGATCATTGTTTGCATCTGAGACACATTAGCAGAGCTTGAAGCCTTCAGGGACACTCTGTTGATGGTCAGGAGGATATATAGAAAATATTGTCTTTTACCTATCATATATTATAATTTTAGATAATTAAGTAAAACCTGTTCAGGGTTGTGCTATAGATAACCTTATTTAGTATGTGCTGATGTATGATGTAGTATGATGTATGTGCTGATGTAGATGTAGCTGGTAGTATGTGGGAATGGGGTTGGAATATTTTCATGCATTAAAGTAGCTAATGATGGGGCGGAGCGATAGCCCAGCGGTAGGGCGTTTGCCTTGCACGCGGCCGGCCTGTGCTGGCCTGGGTTCCATCCCCGGCATCCCATATGGTCCCCAGCACTGCCAGTAGTAATTCCTGAGTGCAGAGCCAGGAGTAACCCCTGAGCACTGCTGGGTGTGACCCAAAAAGCAAAAAAAAAAATAATAATAAAGTAGCTAATGATTTATATAAAAACCTCTGCTTTAAGTACCATGTATTATCTGCAACTGTTTTTGCAAGTACCAACATTAAAAAATGTAAAATTCCCTATGGGTATAAGGGTTCAACTGGGGAGGCAAAAAGGTTATTGCCACGGCTCCCGCGGCACCGGCTCGCGTAGCATGAAAGTGCTCACTGGGCCAGGGGATGGCCCGGTACTTCCCCTAAAAAGGGACTGTCGCCAACAAAGCCCCCTAGAATCCCTTGGTTGTCCCTAAGAATGCTTGGTGTGCAATTAGAGCACTTGTTTATGCTAAAACTTAGACTCTGAGTAATGAAGAAACTGAACAAAGAGAAAAACCTGCGGCAACCGTAGTTTTCATTATACACAATTATAGCATAAAACAAAGGTAGTAAAAAAATGCCACCCCTCGCAGCGTCTGGCTGCCAAGGCCTGAGCTGGTCTCAGGTCCTTGATAAGGAAAGGCCCGTGGCCTTCAGGCCTTTGCTTCCCATCATTAGCAGGAAGGGAGAATTCTTGACCTATGGGTCGAGGCGACTGGCTACCCCCTGTTGACGGGAATGCAGTGATTAGCCTCCCTAAACCTCCTGTGTGAAAAATAATTGGGCTTGTTAAAGTTAACACTTTCTAGTACAAAATCTTAATAATTTTACAATAATAAACTCTGCATAGAAGTTTCTATTTAGGAGTAGGTTAAGTTAATCTATAATATGTGCATAGAGCTAGTAAGTAATTCTATGAAAATCAAAATAAAAAATGTGTATCTTACTTAAGGCAAATATGAAAGTATATAAAAACAAAAAGACGTCAGAAAAACATGTCTGAAAAACAGGTGCAGGCAAGCAGGCAAGAGGTGGTCATATGTGGCAGACACGATAAACTCCTTTTGTTGTTGAAAAATGTCTCCTTTGCTAAAAAATAACTGGTGTAATCTTGCGTCTGTGCACTTCTTGAACATAAAAAGAAAAGTTTTGCCTTCAGTAAACGGCAGCAGCAGCATTTGACCTCCCTTGTGTCTGTGCCTGTCTGTCCATTGCGCCGACGTTCCTGTTTTCCTGACTTCCTCAGCTGGTTACCCCCAAGACTTAGAGCTCACACCGACTGAGCGGTCTGCGGCAGGTTATAAGCACTTTGATGGAAAATTCTCAACTTATTCCTTCAGAGGGGACTCCAAGATCCCCAGAAAAGACTGAAACTACCATATGACTCAGTAATAATACATCTTGCTTAGGGCATGACCTATCAAGCCTATTTCAATTTTTTGAGTTTTGCAAACAGAAAAAGGGGAGATGTTGGATTACAGCTCTAAGCATTTTAGGTTTAACATTGGAACTGTCATTTTCCCTCCTGCAGGAAGCTTAGGTTAATGGAATTGCACCCATTCTAATGCTAATGAAGTACATCCTATTCCACTGGGACACACACCCTTGTGTTTAACTTTGGCCTCTCCTTTGTGCTCTTCTTCCCCTACCTGTTGGTCACAGTTGTCTCCTATTCTGTCATAATGACTTGCAGACTTAGCCTTCTGATGACCTTGGATTTTGCATTGCAAGTGAAATGTTGTCTTACTCTTTCCTTTATGCCCTTTGCATATTCTTATGTAGAGCAATATCCTTTTTGTATAGACACAGGAAGACAGGTAATTTTAGGCTTTTGTAATACAAGAGTTAATCGACACTGAAATAACTCCTGGTCATCCATCACATTTATCTGTCTTAAACCTCAGTTGCCCTTAGATTGATCTTAGTTCATTACATCCCAAAAGGAGGGTTACCTCGCTGGACTTGGATGGACCTAGGGCAAACCATGAGTACTGTGGCCTTGACATGTGACAGACTAAGCATCATAAGAAGTATAATAAGTTAAGAGCATAGTCAAGGAACAAACTCTGTCATGACACCAAAATAAGAAACTGATTTAGGGTGCTGTTGGGGTTAGGAAAAAATAACCTGGCCTGAGGATTGTAGTTTGGAATACATAATGAAATATCCTCAGGAAAAGTCACCCTTTACCAGGAGTCCAAAAAGATCATGGTAAGCTTATCCAGGGTGTAGGTAAAAGCCTATATCTTTTACTGTGTTTATACAAATGACAAGAAATATTAAGAAGTAAATGTAGGGGCTGGAGCGATAGCCCAGCGGGTAGGACATTTGTCTTGCATGCAGCCGGCATGTGCCGGCCTGGGCTCGATCCCTGGCATCCTATATGGTCCCCCCGAGCACTGCCAGGAGTAATTCCTAAGAGCAGAACCAGGAGTAACCTCTGAGCATTGCCAGGTGTGACCCCAAAAAAGCAAAAAAAAAAAAAAAAGAAGTAAATGTAACATGATTGTTTATATGGATTACCAGCAGAGAAAAGAAGAAAGGTATATGCCATTAAATGGAATTCTACCTTTGTCCTGGGGCAGTCCTATAGCCTCAGGGCAGGGTGACGTCCCTGGGGGAAGTCCCAGTAGGAAGGGGCTTTAACATTTGCTCATTATTTTAGGATTAAAGTTCAACCACCTACATGTTGCTCCCAACTCCCAACCCTTCTTGATGCCTCTATAACTAGTCGACTTGACTTGAGTAAAACTGCCACTAATTACCAACAAGCTGGTGGCCCGTTCCTTCTTCCATTGGTTCATTGGTCCTTTCAATGCGAAGTGGATTTTCCTGTGTTCATAGGTTCTTGAGAATTGTATGAAAGATTTGCATACAAAGCTCAGCAGATTGAAAGTTAGTTTATTTTACAGATGATTCCAGGTCCCTTGCCAGATGTCTAGGCCTCTCTATTACTCGTGAACAATGTCCTGATCCTGTCCCTAATGCTGCCTGGTCCTGTGAACTTCCCTGTCCTAACCCACTCAGTCCACTCGACCCTGTGAGTGATGACCTGGTCCTGTCCCTGTGCTCTTCTCTCTATCCTGTGTACATGTTCCCCAGTCTCTGGCCAAAGCCACATGCATGTGGGCAAGTTCCCTGTGTTCTGTACCTGCTTCTGGGCCTCTCAACTGTACTCCAGCAGTCCCTATTGTCCTGTCCCGGCTTTCCTTAGTCTCTGACCACATCCCTGTGATCGTAGGTGAGAATCTTATGCTCTGTGTCCGACCTGTCTTGCCCTTGCCTGGACTTGTGTGACCTACCTGAACTAGGCCCTATATCTGGGCATGCAGCCCTACCTGATGCGGTGAGTCCTGAGAGCATGTGCTCAGAGAGAGGAAGTCAGTAAAAGGGGAGGGGGGGAGAGACTGGGGACTCCTTTTTAATCTGTTGCCAAATACCAGCCCCTTTCCAGGCATCCCCTTCTATTCTGATTGGCTACTAGTTCCATGGGTGTGATAATTGGCTAAAGTAACCTGGTCTCTCCACCTTAGCTCAAGCTGTGTCATATTTCCCTCAGGAGCACCCTAAATTCTTTTAGGAATTGGGGTGAAGGTCCATCTTCTGAAACTGTTTCTATGTTGGGCACCAAATTTGTTAACGCAAAAATGGATTTTCCTGTACTTGTGGGTTCTTGAGAATTGTATGAAAGATTTGCATACAAAGCTCAAAAGAAAGAAAGTTAGTTTATGGTACAGATGGTTCCAGTCCCTCCTGAGAAGTCTAGGCCTCTATTACCCATGAACAACACCCTGGTCCTGTCCCTAAAGCCATCCAATTCCTGTGAACGACTTTCCTGTCCTGTTCCACGCAGTGTACTTGATTCCCACGAATGAGGGCTAGGTCCTGTCCTACTGTGTTACTCTCTCTATCCTGTGTATGCTTTCCTAGCCTCCAGCCAAAGCCACATGCACGTGGGCAAGATCCCTGTGCTTTGTACCTTGCCACTACTTGGACATCCAAGCCCTGCCTGGACCTGAGCTATCCTGGGCATCCATGCCCTGCCTGTAACCTGGGCCTCTGAGCCTGGCTCATACCTGTATCTGTCCTTGTGCCTAGCCTACCTGCACCGGGCCCTGTACCTGGGCATGCTGCTCTACCTGACCAGGTAGTGATTCCAGGAAGCAAGTGCTCTGAGAGAGAATGAACCTGAAAGAGAAAGCCTGGGCTCTCTTTTATCTGTTGCCGATCCCACCCCCAGGCATCCCCCTTCTACATTCTGATTGGCTATTTATTCCATGTGTGTGATGATTGGCTAAAGTTACCTCCACCTTAGCTCCCACCTTGCCAATCAGGGGGGACAGTTATCATCCTGAATGCACCAGGGGACCCCAATGAACCCTAACACACCCTATTATTGCAACAGCTATACAGGGCATTGTGTGGCCTGAAGTTTCACTAGTTGGGCCAGTTTAAACTTTTGGCTTGGGACTTTCCTTAAAAATTTTACTTGTCTCAAGGACCACTTCTATACCCAAAGAACAGAATTGAGTGGCTCATTTATCATTTTCCTTGGTTAAAAAATAAATTAAGGGTCATTTACTGAACCAGAGTGCTTTGACCATCAAAAAAAATCGATAGTTATATTGATTGTTATTTGAATTTTAAAATTCAATACGACTTTTCTTAACATTTTGCTGCAGTTAACCATGCAAATAGCCTGTAAAATAGTGGTGATTGGACTAAAAATATGATTGTCTACAGAAAAAGGCAAGAATTATAAAGTAATATAAACAGATTTAAGAAAAATGAGCCCTCTTACTGAAATTCAAGAAGAATCACAATTTTTTCATAGTAAATATGATAGGATTTGGGTATTTAATCTGTAACTTCACTTGTAGTAAGAATACTCTTTAATTTTATTCTTAATGTTTTTATTCAGAATATTATGCATGAAATTTAAATTTTACTTTATTAAGCAGCACCACATTCATTTTTCTGGGGAAAACAGTTTCTGTTCGAAATGCAGACCTGGGTGAAAGGATTTTGAGTGAATCTGGTTATGTGTTGGAGATGGATGGACAAATTTCATCTTAAAAGATCAGTTTACCTTCTTTTTTCTTTCTACAGACCAAAGAGACTGATTTAGGGAAAATTCTGAGAATCTCCTATTGGTTTCTCTTCTTTCCTGTCTAAACAAAACATACCACTTTTCCAATATGTGTTTGAAAATTAATGCAACAAGCCTGAAAAATAATTGAGAAACCAAAGTGTACTGCGTTCTTTTGCGTGGTGTTCCCACTGAGACCAAGTACCTTTGTGGCAGTCATAAGGAGTTCCTTGGAGAAGAAGAATAGAGACCTTAGCTTCAAAGTCTCTAGGGATGAAACTTTGACTCAATTCTATTTGTTTTGGAAGAAAAAAGAGAGATGTTTGCATTTGGGCCAACTAGAATGAATTCCTGTGGTAAAGTCAACTACATGTTAGGTATTTAGTCTCATCTTGCTTGTCTTGTCTGCTATGTTGCTTCACTTCAGCTATTTACCTGACTCAGGGAGATAAACCTAAATCTAATTCTAAGCTTAAACCCTGACCCTGGTCTTAGCCTTTAACCTAAAACCCTAAGCCTAATTCGTTAATCTAGACTGACCCTAACACATCTCATGGTGTCTCCATAGGAGAAAGGAGCCCTGAAAATACGACCTACCATGAACCAATTTATCAGACTTTCAGCAGAGCACTTGTTGAATAAGGACACATTCTGTGCCATTGTAATAACAATAATGCCTACAGTACAATTCTTCTGATTTTAATCTCTACACCCCACAGAAATAGGACTGCTGTACTGGCCCAGTTTATGCTCAAGGAAATGGGATTGCTCTATTTTTAGAACTTCAAAACTGTAAGGAATACAAAGAACAAGAGACCTGATCTCAGGCCTCAGAGTTTGAGATAATTCTTCAGAAACCATTTGCAGGCCTCATTTTCAATAAAGGCTCCATAGGTGTGGTTGGAAAGTAGGGGTTATACCCAAAAGGAGAGAGACTTTTGAGGGTAGAGAAGTAGAAGACTTCACTGAAAACTTGAACTGTGTCTTGGGGAGATCCAGTTATTGCTTTGGCAGGCACAGTAGGGGGAATGTTCTTAGTGTTAACTTCATTACAATGCAGTTGCTCCAAGGCAGTCAGGAGGTGGGTTCTAGAACATCCCTGTGTAGATGGACATGGTATGTGACATGGCTGGATCCAGGGAAGAAACTGTGGCTCCTGGAGCAGGTGAAGGCATAAGAGATGTGATTCAGGGAGCAGCAGCTTCCTGGGTGGCCTAGTTCTGAGAAGTGGATCTGGATATTATTTCTGAACCTTGAATACAGTTCTTCAATTCTTACATAATACCACAAACTTCTGAATATCCTATAATAAATCTCTTCCTGCTCCAACTCGTATTTGTTATCTATAATTTAACCCTGACTGAAGCAGCCTAACCCTGTATTCCACGCTCTGAGCAATAGTAACTTTTTTAGCCATTGAGAATAAACAAAAGTCAGACATGAATGTGTTTCTCCTCCTGGAAAACAAGCCACTTTTATTATTATAGTTCCTAACTGAGCTCATTAATAATACTTGGCCAGAACCCTACTATACCCAGAGAATCTCCTCGACATAAAGCCAGGAACTTCTGTAAAATCAGCATAATAATCCACCTACTCTTGGCTTCTCATGGTTAGTTTAGTGCCAAGACAATTATATCCTTCCCAGAAGGTAGTCTCCTATGAGAGAGGAAAACTGAATCTCTATCTGATAATTAATCATGTCTTTTTTGCATCTAATGTAATTAGTGAGGAAATTGAGTTCTCCTACTCTTTCATTTCAAACTACATTGATCTCATCTGAAACTTGGGAAGAGTAGTCAAATTCTAAACACAGGGCTGGAGAAATAGTACAGGAATTAAGTCTCTTGTCTTGCATGTAGCCAACCCAGGTTTAATCCTCAGCACTTGCTAGGGTGGCCAAAGTACTACCAGGGGTGATTCCTCTACATAGGGACCCAGTGTGGCCCCCATCCTGCTCAAGAAAAAAATCTGAATGCAAAGTCTGTGGGTGAGGAAGGACAGTGGCTGCCATCTTTCCTCTCTGTGGCCCAGCAAATGAGCCTCTATCCCTGTAAAGAAAAGAATCTGAATGCAAATACGTACATCCTCTGTATTACTGTTGTTTTTTGCGCACAATAGGCATGCCAAATTTGTATCCACAGCCTGGCAGGAGGCATTGCTAAATGTGTGAGCAATGGGTCTGATGAGAAAGCTTGTCACTTTAAGAATGGACAATGCAGGTATTCAAGGAGCTTCCACGCTTAGCATGTTGGCTTCTCAGAATTTCATGGCATGTCCAGTTTTCCTTACATGGGCACTGCCCCAGTTGGCCTTCACTACCTCCTCCTGGCTAGCCTATCACTCTAGTTACTTGCTGTTTCCAGCCTCCTTCATGCTCTCTCCCATGCATGTGATGAGTCAGGCATGTCTTGTGCTGGTGGCCACAGTGCTCTCCTAGTATTTGGTGTCAGACCATGTTCTCAGTCTCTGTTGCTCCATCAGTCCCTCTTGGTGCTGCAGATCTCTGTGCCTAAGGTGCACCCGGCCTAGATTGCTGATCCATCTGGTTCATTCACCTGACCTCCACCTGCCTCTGTGGAAAACTCCCTACATTTACCTCCCTCAAACTGACTCAAAACCTCTCTAAATAGGATTCACTTTCTTCCCCCCAGTGCCTTTCTCCAGAAACCCTGAACTGAGTTTAGCAAGTGGGACTAAAGGTAGGGAGACTGGTGGAAGGTGTGGTGTTGGAACATTGCATGTGTGAAATCCTATCATTCACAGTATAAATTATGGTATATAAAATGAAAAATAATAAGCATATTTATACTTTTGAAAAGAAATAATGAGCTAAAGTGGAGTATTTAATGAATAATTATATCAGTGAAAGAGAATTGATAGCTAGCACTTAGAATTTAAGCAAGTAGAAAATAACCAAATAGAAATACACACACAGTAAAATACACAGATTGATCTAGAATTTCACACTGGAAAACTTTTGAGGCAGTAGGGAAAATGCTATTAAAGAGAATAGGGCCCAAAGCAGTTCAATTAAGTTCAATTACAAACCTCACCTTGTCTCCAAAAGTCCAAACTAAGCTGACAACAGGGATACTGGAATAGTAGTCAGGATATATGGTTTCCAAAGTTCCTAGCAACCACCGGTGTGATAAATATTCATTAGGAAATAAAGTGGCCTTGATAACAAAGAGCTTAAAGAGAAATCAACAGTAAAATATTTATTTTAATTAATAGTTTTGTTTGCTTCTCTTTTAGTTCATTCTTGCATTTAGAGATGCAACAGATTTTTGTATGTTGAGCTTGTAGCCTTCTACTGTGTGAAATCAACCCTCTAACTAGAACACTGAGATTTGGATAGTCCCCAGGGCCAAAGTATCTTTTGTCTTAGAATGTAAGCAGACAGACAAAATGCACCTGGGGAAGAATAGAATAAAATAGTTTAGAGTTTTCTAGATACAAAGGACAAAATAGGCAAAATAGAATAGGAAACTTTCATGACCTTAACCTAAATTTTAAGGGATCCTAGTTTCTCTTAAAAGTACCCATTGAATTTTGATGAGCTTACTGTCTTTAAAGTCTCTATCAACTTAAACAATAATTCACATGTTTGGACCCAGAGTTGGGGTGCAATATTGTATTGCTAGCCTGTGTGCTCACTCATGTTAACATGTTAACATTGACTTCCTGTATCACTGTATTACTGTCTTCCCGTTCATCATTGATTTGCTCAAGCGGGCACCAGTAGCATTTCCATATGTCCTGTCTCATGCTAGTAGAGCCCAAGGGCAACTGCTTGCTCCAGGAACATAAAGAGCCTCAAACCATTCCATCAGGTCATGGAAATGGGATCTATAATTGTTACTGGTATTTGGCATATCAAATACAACACGGGTAGCTTGCCAGGCTCTGCCATGCGGGTGGCATACTCTTGTAATCACCTCTGATCTCCAGCATTTATTGATGAAGCGCGTGTGGCCGCTATGCCGCACGAGCCAGGCTGTGATAGCCTCTTCCATAGTTCCTACTGTATACAACTATATGATAAAATTAATTCAGTCAAGTTAGGGGAGGGTATATAAACCATCACAGTTGATCAACTATACATACAAACTGTGATTTAGGATCACTTCCAAATGCTAAGTGAGTTTACGGTATCATAAAAACACCTTCTAACTCAGAGATAGGAATTGACTTCCTATCTCAAACAAAAATAATTGAAAGTATAGAACCTAAATGTAAGATATATAGTTACAAAATTCTTTTGAATTTTATTTATTTATTTATTTATTTATTTATTTATTTATTTATTTATTTATTTATTTATTGCTTTTTGGGTCACACCCAGCAATGCTCAGGGGTTACTCCTGGCTCTGCACTCAGGAATTACTCCTGGCAGTGCTCGGGGACTATATGGGATGCCGGGATGGAACCCGGCCGGCATGGGCTGGCCGCGTGCAAGGCAAATGCCTTACCCCCTGGGCTATTGCTCCAGCCCCTATTTTATTTTTTTTTTATAGTTACAAAATTCTTGTAAGAAAATATAGAAGTTTTATAAAATTGCATTTAGAAACTCCTCCATATGAGATAGATCATTCTCAATATATCCCTTTCCTTCTGACTGACTTCACTCTAGTTCTTTCCATGTAGCATAAAATTGCATGATTTTGTTCTTTCTTAGAGCTACATGAATTCCATTGTGTATATGTAGCATAACTCAATTCAGTCATCATTGTTGGATGACTTGACTATTGTACCAAGTGTGGTAATGAACATAAGTGTGCATATATTCTTTCAAATTAATGTTTTTGTGCTTTGGAGACAGATGCCAAGAAGAGGTATTGTTAACGTGAAAGTGGATTTTCCTGTGCTTGTGGGTTCTTGAGAATTGTATGAAAGAATTACATTCAAAACTCAGAAGAAAGAAACTTAAGTTTATTATACAGATGGTTTCCCTCCCCAGGTGTCTAGGCACCTTGAGTTTATTATACAGATGGTTTCCCTCCCCAGGTGTCTCTCTATTATCCATGAATGCTGCTTGGTCCAGTGCACGACTTTCCTGTCCTGTCCCACTCAGTCTACTCACCTCCCATGAATGATGTCATGGGTGCTGTCCCTCACTGCTAATATGCTTTCCCAGGGATGGCCAAGGCCGCCTGCGTGGGCCAGATCCCTGTGCTCTGCACTTTATCCCTTCCTGGGCTTATACTCAGGCATATACCTGAGTAACCTGGGCTCCAAGCCCAGCCTGTATTCTGCCCTGAGCTGGCTGATGAAGGGCTACATGGACTGGAGATCCATTGAAAGAGAGCGAGGGATCTGGACAGTCCCGTTCTGAGAGAGATGGAGGAGAGGCAGCTTCTTGGGGGCTGGCAAAAGATGGAACAGAGCCAGCCTCCCCCTTCTCTCCTCTCTGGTCTCTGTCTCTGGGCTCATGCTAGGGACCTTGTATCAATTCAAACCCACCCCCAGCCAGCCCCTTCTACATCCTGATTGGCTATCTGTTTCAGA
>JAJIBD010026178.1:0-5000 GCA_021461705.1 Cryptotis parvus | reverse complement strand
TGTCCATCATCTACAAACTGTTCACTCGAGACATCCTGAAAAGGATAGGCAGAACATTAGATGAGGACAACTCTTCAGTGCCACCCTCGAGAACATCATGAAACAATTAGAATGGGAAGGAATTGGAATGAAAATAGACAGTCGGCAACTACACCACCTCCGCTTTGCAGATGACATTGTTCTAATAACACCAAACATTAACCAAGCGGCACAAATGCTGGCTGACTTTGACCGAGAATGTGGGAAGATAGGTCTACAGCTGAATCTCAACAAAACATTGTTCATGAAAAATGAAGTAGTTCCAGAGGCCGCATTCACTCTCAATGGAACAAGCATCTCTGAATGCAGCAGTTATGTGTACCTTGGTCGAGAAGTCAACATGATGAACGACCTAAAACCTGAGTTGCACAGGAGGAAAAGAGTGGCATGGAATGCCTTCAAAAGCATTGAAGAAATAGCTAAAAAACAGAGAACCTCCGGCTCTGGGCACATCTCTTCGAGTCCACTGTTCTTCCCTGATTAACATATGCTTCAGAGACCTGGGCCCTATGAAAGCAGGATGAGAACACTATTCAGGTCTCCAAAAGAGGAATCAAAAGAGCGATGCTTGGAATGTCACGCCTCACTCAAGTGAGAGAAGGAATCCAGAGTTCCGACCTTCGTCGCTGTTCCAAAATCAGGGACGCTGTCTCATTTGCCAAGGCATCGAAAAGCAGATGGGCTGGACATGTAATGTGAATTGAAGATGACCGCTGGACTAGAGTCATTACTGACTGGATCACACGGGATGTCAAAAGGTCACGTAGCCGCCCACCTACAAGATGGTCAGACTTCCTTGTCAAGACCCTGAACAAAGAATTCGAGGCTCTTCGCATTCCTGAAACAACCAGATGCCATTGGGCTACAGTGGCACATGATAGGGTCAAATGGAAATATTACTGGCGCCCACTCGAGCAAATGATGAATAACGGGATATCAAGTGATCAAGTGATATATGGTATACTATATATACTATATATATGTATATATATACATATATATATGTATATATATACATACCCATACTCTTGTTGATCATTTTCTAAGATCTTAAGCTATGGAGTAAAATTATTTGTGTGGATCTTTTCTTCACAACGCTTGTGAAGAGAAAAATAAACTCTTCTCTTAACACTGCTTTAGTTGTGTCTGCAAGTTCTGGTAGCTTGTGTCTTCATTCTCATTTGTTTCCAGGAATTTTTGATTTCCCTATGATTTCCTTTATAACCAGTGGGTTCACTGGTTGTTTCCTCTATAACCAGTGGGTTCACTGGTTCACTGGTTGTTCAACAATGAGTTGTTTAGTTTCCAGATGTTTGATTTAATTCTCTATGTGTTTGATTAGTTTCCCTTTTCAGAGCATCATGGTCTAAAAAGAATAGTTGTGATATTTTCTATATCTTTGAATTTATTTATTTAAATATTTTATTATATCATCATGAGATATACAATTACAAAGATTTTCATGTTTTTTTTCCTCATACAGTGTTCCAGCACCCAACTCTCCACAAGTGCCCATTCCCCATAACCAATGTCCCTGATACCCTCTCCCTCCACTAGCCTGCCTCTGGCAATTTCCTTATCTCTTTTCTTTCTTTTCTTTTTTTTTATGTAAAAAGTTTTTATTGTCACTTATAATCAGAGAAATACAAATCAAAACAAAATTAGATATTATCTCATAGCAGTGAGAATTCTAGAAATCAGACTGGAGACATCCAATGTTGCCAGGAATGTGGTTAAAAAGAAACCTTCACTCACTGCTGGTAATGTTGTCTGATTCAACCTCTATGGAAACAGCATGGGGATTTCCTCAAATCATAAAAGATAGTGCTTCCATATGGCCAAGTGTTCCCTGCTTCTTGCTATATTCCCTAGTACAAAAACATTATCTCTGATTTCTATGTTTTTTTTTTGAACTATGACGTTTATTTATAAAGAAATATCAGAATCAGAGCAGTAACATGTTAGAAACATACAAATTCCCCACACTCCGCCCACCCACCCCAATACACACACATCATGGAGCAATAATCAAAGTAATAACACGAGAAAACCAAGACTTTCTTGCTTAACATTTTTGTTGTTAATTAAGTTATAACTTAAAAAACCCACAAATAGAGTGAAAATATTATTTAAGACACAAAGTTTACAGGTAGTAAGTTTGCCAGCTATCTTGAAATGAATACTTAGGCTGAGAAGGAAAAAAAGAGACAGAGTTTATGCTGCTGATTTACTTTTTATATTAATACAGGTAATTATATCCCATCACACTGGAAACATAAAATACCTTGTTACCAAATAAAAAGTTGAACTTGAAAAAAGATAACGACTGTGAGCAATGTGTTTTCACATTGTCAGTTGTCACAGATCATAAGACAAATAGACTGGTGAAGGCTTGGAAAGGATAATACACACAGGCACAATGCCAGATGAGAATTCTCTGATTACTAGCAATTTTTGGGCACTGGGATCTGAAGACTCGCTTTATGAATAGGTTTACTTGATGAAAAGTTATTTTACATGATTACTTTAATTCAAAAGCAAAGTTATGAAATGCTAGAAACTAATTTTTATAATTACAAGCAAATATAGACTTCTACCATGTTCAACGGCATTATGAACAAACATCACACACTGTTATATGTAAATTAAAACTTAGATATGTAATAATCACTTAAATTGCACCTCAAATATACTTCTATTTATTTTTTTTTTGTGGGGGCCTACACCTGGTGATGTTGAGGGCTTACTCTTGAAATCTATGCTCATGGATCATTCCTGAAATTATTTGGAGGACTCTACGTGGAGCCTAGGATTAAACCTAGGTTGGCCATGTGCAAAGCAAGTGCCTTTCCTACGTCACTATTTCTCAAGACCTTAAAATAAATTAATTCACACTGATCTGAAAATATATTAACTATAGAAATGATTTTAAGAAAATAAAATAGATTCAAAAATACTTGGGGAAAATAAATGATCATAAACTCTCACAACCCCATATTTTAAAATTGGTGATTGCAAAACTTAACTCCTAACAGGTAATCTTCAATAAATAAATATTTAACTAAACTTATTTTGAATAGAGTAAATATATTACGGCTAATGGGACAGGAATCTGTTTATATAATTTATATAATATTCAATATCATTAATAATAATCCAATTTCATTAATTCTAGGACCATAAGCTGACTAATATTTCCTGAATTTTTTTAACACTAAGTGAAAATGGATAAAAAAAAATTTTATTAAAGAACAAGTATTGGTCAGATACCAGTATGGCTACCCCAGCCTTTTTGGATGGGTTGTTTGAGTGAAGGATTGTTTTCCAGCCTTTTATTTTGAGCCTGTCTTTGCTCCGATTGTTCAGGTGTGTTTCTTGAAGGCAGCAGAATGTCGGATTCAATTTTGTGATCCATTTTGCCACTCTGTGTCTCTTAACTGGTGCATTTAGACCGTTGACATTGAGAGATATTATTGTCATGGGATTTTTGTGCCATCTCTCTGTATAGGTTGGTTGTTCTTTTGGGTTATGTTTCATCTTATAGTAGATCATTCAGTCCTTCTTTTAAGGTTGGTTTTGATTTTACAAAGTTCCTAAGCTGTTGTTTATCCAAGAAGTTGTATATCTGTCCTTCAAATCTGAGTGAGAGTTTAGCTGGATAAAGAATTCTTGCTGAGGCGTTCATTTCATTAAGTTTTTTTACTATATCCCCACCACTGCCTTCGGGCTTGGAGGGTGTCTTCTGAGAAGTCTGCTGAAAGTCGAATGGATGCTCCTTTGTACACAATTTCCTTCTTTGATCTTGCTGCCTGAAGAATTCTGTCTCTGTCTGTGGCATCCATTACTTTGACTAGGATGTGTCTTGGGGTCTTTCTATTGGGGTCTCTTCTTGCTGGTATGCGTCGGGCTTCTTGGATCTGGATGCCTTCATCCTTTTAACTCGGGGAACTTTTTCAGCCAGGATGTTTTTAACTGTTTTAATTTCCTTGGGGTTACTTTCCTGTACCTCTGGGACTCCGATGATTCTTATGTTGTTCCGCCTGGCTTCATCCCATTGTTCTCTGTTCCGTTGCTGATCCATTTTCCCGATCTTTTCCATCTTATGTAGTTCTCTGAGTGCTTTCTGCAGCTCATCTTCAGTCTCACTGATTCTCTCTCTCCGCTGCTGTCATCCTACTGTTGAGAGCCCCGATTGTGTTTTTCATTTCATCTACTGAGTTTTTAAGTGATGATATTTCTCTTTGCATGGTTCTCATTTCTGCTCTCATTTCCTCCCGTAGTTTATTGACTGCCCTTTCGACTGCTTCGCTTATGTTCTCCTGTATTTTATTGGACATCTGCTCAATTTTTTCGTTGAGCTCCTTAAACATCCTACCAATTTCCTCTCTAATTTCATTGTCAGAGTGATCATGCATATCTGTATTCTTTTTTGATTCTTCACGGTCAATTCCTTCATCTGTTCTTCGAGCTGGGGATCTGCGTTGTTTTCCCCATGGTGTTGAGGTGTTCAGGGATAGATTCCTCTAGTGTACTGTTTCTTTTTTCTTGAGGGTATTACCTACCCTTGGTGTTGAATTTCCTAGTTTTAGTAATAATGCGGCGCAGTAAGCGGCCACCCCGCCCAGCCAGCCGCACGACCCCAGAGACTCTACCTGAGTTGCAGGCAGGCCGGGTGTGAGAGTTCAAAATGACGGTTTACTTCCGGTTCCGCTCGGACTTCTGGGGGTTGTAGTTCCACCTTCTGCCGAGACCTGGGGCTCACCACAGCCCCAGGTGCCCGCCTCGCCAGCCACGGCACCCCTAGAGACTCTACCTGAGTTGCAGGCAGGCCGGGTGAGAGTTCAAAATGACGGTTTACTTCCGGTTCCGCTCCGGGACTTCTGGGGGTTGTAGTTCCACCTTCTGCCGAGACCTGGGGCTCTACCACAGCCCCAGGTGCCCCGGCCAGCCAGTCACAAGAC
>JAJIBD010026177.1:0-20246 GCA_021461705.1 Cryptotis parvus | reverse complement strand
TCTCCTTCCTAATGGGCGTGATACAAAGGTGCTGCCGTTATCAGCAGCGAGGGGCATGGCAGCATGCATTAATGTCACTGGGTTCGAAGTGTCTGGAGCAAGGAAGACACACGGTCTCTCATACTTCCACGGTATAATCCCCACTGGTTTCTGGGCGGGTTTGGGATTACGTTTCAGTGTTCATGTGATTGTTATTCAAATATTATGACATATTTGAAATAATACAGGCTACTATTATATGATATGAATAATGCAGCCGGCCCCAGTTTGATTCCTACACTGCATGTTCCTTCGCACACTGCCACCCTGTGTATGACCAGATGTGGCCCAAAACTCCTCCCAAAATAGTCTGTATTTTCGAAAAGTAATTATTATGTGCTAGAGATTTTTGTTCTATTGCTTCCATGCTATGAAGGTACAAAAAGCATCATCATTTACTTGATAAACTTTCATCCTCTGTGATTTTACCTGTCTCCTTTTTTTTTTTTGAACTATGGCCAAGCTGATGAAGAAATATCAGAATCAGAGTAGTAACATGTTAGAAACATACAAATTCCCCTCTTAGCCACTCCATCACCCACTTGTGAAATGCTACATACTACTCGAAGGGAGCAAATAATCAAAGTAATAACACAGGAGAAAACCAAGACTCTCTTTTGCTTAACATTTTTGTTGTTAATTAAGTTATAACTTAAAAATCCACAAATAGAGGAAAATATTATTTAAGACACAAAAGTTTACAGGTAGTGTGTTTGCTCATAGCTATCTTGAAATGAATACTTAGGGCTGAGAAGGAAAAAAGAGACAGAGTTTATGTTAGTTGATTTATTTTTATATTAACAGGTGATTATATCCCATCACACTGGAAACATAAAATACCTTGTTTACCAAATAAAAGCTGAACTTGGAAAAAGATAGTTAACGACTGTGAGCAAATGTGTTGCCGCATCGCCGCCGTCAAGCAGATCATAAGACAATAGACTGGTGAAGGCTTTGAAAGGATAATACATTACAGGTGCAATGCCGATGAGGTCTTCATTTGGCTAGCAATTTTGGGCACTGGGATCTGAAGACTCCGCTTTATGAATAGGTTTTTACTTGATGAAAAGTTATTTTATACATTTTAATTCAAAAGCAAAGTTATGAAATGCTAGAAACTAAATTTTTATAATTACAAGCAAATATAGACTTCTACTATGTTCAATCTGCATTATGAACAAACATCACACACTGTTAGTATAAAATTAAAACTTAGATATGTAATAAATCACTCTAAATTGCACCTCAAATATACTTCTATTTATTTTTTTGTAGGCCTAAGCACCTGGTGATGTTGAGGCTTACTCTTGAAATCTATGCTCATGGATCATTCCTGGAAATTATTTGGAGGACTTCTAATGGAGCCTAGGGATTAAAACCTAGGTTGGCCATGTGCAAAGCAAGTGCTCTTTGCTATTTTCTAAGACTCAAAATAAATTAATTCACACTGATCTGAAAAATATATTAACTATAGAAATGATTTTAAGAAAAATAAAATAGGATTCAAAAATACTTGGGAAAATAAATGATCATAAACTCTCACAACCCCATATTTTAAAATTGGTGATTGCAAAACTTAACTCCTAACAGGTAATCAACAATAAATCAATATTTAACTAAACTTATTTTGAATAGAGTAAATATATTACCGCTAATGGGGACAGGAATCTATTTATATAAATTTAGATAATATCTTCAATATCATTAATAATAATCCAATTTCATTAATTCTAGACCATAAGCTATTCTACTATTTCCTGAATTTTTAACACTAAGTGAAAATGGATAAAAAATTTTATTAAAGAACAAGCATTGGGTCAGATACCAGTATGGCTACCCCAGCCTTTTGGATGTATTGTTTGAGTGAAGGATTGTTTTCCCAGCCTTTTATTTTGAGCCTGTCTTTGTCTCGATTGTTCAGGTGTGCTCATTGAAGGCAGTACAGAATGTCGGATTCACTTTTTGTGATCCATTTTGCCACTCTGTGTCTCTTAACTGGTGCATTTAGACTGCTGGAATTTTGAGAGATATTATTGTCATGGATTTTGTGCTATCTCCTCTCGGTATAGGTTGCGGTTCTCTTTAAGCTAGGTTTCGGCCTTACAGTAGATCATTCAGTCCTTCTTTAAGGTTGTTTTTGATTTTGCCAAAGTTCTGGTGCTTGTTGTTTATCTGGGAAGTTGTATATCTGTCCTTCAAATCTGAGTGAGAGTTTAGCTGGATAAAGAATTCTTGCTGAGGTCAATTCATTAAGTTTTTTTACTATATCCCACCACTGCCTTCGGGTTTGAGGGTGTCTTCTGAGAAGTCTGCTGAAAGCCGACGGGTTGCTCTTTTGTGGCCAAAATTTCCTTCTTTGATCTTGCTGCCTGAAGAATTCTGGGTCTCTACCTATGGCATCCATTACTTTGATTAGGATGTGTCCTGGGTCTCTCCTAGTGGGGCCTCTTCTCGTTGGTATGCCTGGGCTTCTTGGTTCCGGTTGCCTTCATCCTTTAACTCGGGAACTTTTCAGCCAGGATGTTTTTAACTGTTTTACTTTCCTTTGGGTTACTTTCCTGTCCCTCTGGGACTGGCTGATTCTTATGTTGTTCCGCCTGGCTTCATCCCATTGTTCTCTTGTTCTGCTGCTGATCCATTTTCCGATCTTTTTTCCATCTTATGTAGTTCTCTGAGTGCTTCTGCAGCTCATCTTCAGTCTCACTATTCTCTCTTCCGCTTGCGGTCATCCTACTGTTGAGAGCCCCAGATTGTGTTTTTCATTTCTCATCTACTGAGCTTTTAAGTGATGATATTTCTCTTGCATGGTTCTCATTTCTGCTCTCATTTCCTCCTTTAGCCTATTGACTGCCCTTTGGACTGCTGCGCTTATGTTCCTCCTGTATTTTATTGGACATCTGCTCAATTTTTTCGTTGAGCTCCTTAAACATCCTACCAATTTCCTCTCTAATTCTCATTGTCAGGTGATCATGCATATCTGTATCCCTTTGATTCTTCACGGCCACCTCCCTTCATCTGTTCTTCTCGAGCTGGGGATCTGCGCTGTTTTCCCATGGTGTTGCGGTGTTCAGGGATAGATTCCTCTAGTGTACTGTTTCCTTTTCTTGAGGCCATTACCTACCCTTGGTGTTGAATTTCCTAGTTTTAGTAACACTAAGGGGAAGAAGCGCCGCCCGCCAGCCAGCGGCACCTTAGAGTACTCTACTTAGGATGCAGGCAGGCCGGGTGAGAGTTCAAAAATTATGGTTTACTTCCGGTTCCGCTCGGACTTCTGGGGTTGTAGCTCCACCTTCTGCTGAGACCCGGGGTCTACCACATGCTCCCAGGCGCCCGGCCTGGTAGCAAGCAAGCACCCCAGAGACTCTACCAAGGATGCAGGCAGGCCGGGGTGAGAGTTCAAAATGACGGTTTACTCCTCGTTCCGCTCTGGACTTCTGGGGGTTGTAGTTCCACCTTCTGCCGAGACCTGGGGCTCTACCATAGCCCCAGGCGCCGCTCTGGCCAGCCGCTGCTCCCGTGAGACTCTACCTCGGGATGGAGGCAGGCCGGGGGTGAGGTTCAAAATGACGGTTTACCCTCCGGTTCCGCCGGACTCGGGGGTCGGGGTTCCACTTTCTGCCTAGACCCGGGGGTCTACTACAGCCCTAGGCGCCCGCCCTTGCAGCCACGCACCCGTAGAGACTCCTACCTAGGATGCAGGCAGGCCGGGTGAGAGTTCAAAATGACGGTTTACCTCCGGTTCCGCTTGACTTTGGGGTCGTAGTCCACCTTGTGCCGAGACCTGGGGCTCTACCTACAGCCTAGGCGCCCGCCTCGCTAGCCGCGCACCCCAGAGAGACTCTACCTGGGATGCAGGCAGGCCGGGTGAGAGTTCAAAATGACGTTTTACTCCCGGTTCCGCTCGACTTCTGGGGTTGTAGTTCCACTTTTTGCCGAGACCTGGGGCTCTACCACAAGCTCCCAGGCGCCGCCCCGCTAGCCGCGGACCTGGGAGACTCTACCTGAGATGCAGGCAGGCCGGGTGAGAGTTCAAAATGACGTTTACTCCGGTCCCGCCGGACTCCGGGATTGTAGTTCCACCTTTCTGCCGAGACCTGGGGCTCTACCACAGCCCTAGGCGCCCGCTCTTGCCAGCCGCGCACCCCGGAGACTCTACCTAGGATGGCTGGTAGGCCGGGTGAGAGTTCAAAATGACGGTTTACTTCCGTTCCGCTCGGACTTCTGGGTTGTAGTTCCACTCTTCTGTCGAGACCTGGGCTCTACCATAGCCCCAGGCGCCCGCCTCCGCTAGCCACGCACCTGTGAGACTCCACCTAGGATGGAGGCAGGCCGGGTGAGAGTTCCAAAATGGACGGTTTACTCCGGTTCCGCCCGACTTCTGGGTTGTGGCTCCACCTTCTGCCGAGACCTGGGGCTCTACCACAGCCCCAGGCGCCCGCCCCTGCCAGTCACGCACTCGTGAGACCCTACCTAGGATGCAGGCAGGGCGGGTGAGAGTTCAAAATGACGGTTTACTTCCGGTTCCGCCGACTTCTGGGGTTGTAGTTCCACCTTCTGCCGAGACCTGGGCTCTACCATAGCCCCAGGCGCCCGCCTCGGCTAGCCGCGCACCCTAGAGACTCTACCTAGGATGCGCAGGCCGGGTGAGAGTTCAAAATGACGGTTTACTTCGGTTCCGCCTCGACTTCTGGGGCCGTAGTTCCACCTTCTGCTGAGACCTGGGGTCTCTAGCCACAGCCCCAGGCGCCCGCCTGCCAGCCACGCATCCCAGAGACTCTACCTAGGATGCAGGCAGGCCGGGTGAGAGTTCAAATGACGGTTTACTTCCGGCTCCGCTGGACCTCTGGGGTTGTAGTTCCACCTTCTTGCCGGGACCTGGGGCTCTACCACAGCCCCAGGCGCCCGCCTCTGCCAGTCGCGCACCCTAGAGACTCTACCTGGGATGCAGGCAGGCCGGGTGAGTTCAAAAATGACGCTTTACTCCGTTCCGCTCCGACTTCTGGGCGTGTAGTTCCACCTTCTTGCCGTGACCTGGGGCTCTACCACAGCCCCAGGCGCCCGCGCCTGCCAGCCAAGCACCCCGAGAGACTCCTACCTAGGATGCAGGCAGGCTGGGTGAGAGTTCAAAATGACGCTTTACTCTCCGGTTCCGCCTCGACTTCTGGGGCTGTAGTTCCACCTTCTGCCGAGACCTGGGGCTCTACCACAGCCCTAGGCGCCTGCCTGTGCCAGTCACTACACTCCAGTGAGACTCTACCTAGGGGGCAGGCAGGCCGTGGTGAGTTCAAAATGACGGTTTACTCCGGTTCCGCTCGGACTTCTGGGGCTGTAGTTCCAACTTCTGCTGAGACCTGGGGGCTCTACCATTGCCCCAGGCGCCCGCCTGCCAGCCAGCGACCCCAGAGACTCCTACCTAGGATGCAGGCAGGCCGGTGAGAGTCCAAAAATGACGGTTTACCCGGTTCCGCTCGGACTTCTGGGGTTGTAGTTCCACCTTCTGCCGAGACCTGGGGCTCCCACTAACAGCCCCAGGCGCGCGGCCAGCCAGCTGGGCCACCCTCAGATCTCTACCTAGGATGCAGGCAGGCCGGGGTGAGAGTTCAAATGACGGTTTACTCCGGTCTCCGCCTGGACCTCTGGGGTTGTAGTTCCACTTTCTGTTTCTGAGACCTTGGGCTCTACCACAGCCCCAGGCGCCCCGCCTGCCAGCCGCGCACCCCCAGAGACTCCCACCTAGGATGTAGGCAGGCCGGTGAGAGTTCAAAATGATGGCTTACTTCCGGTGTTCGGCTTCGACTACTGGGGTTGTAGTTCCACTCTTCTGCCGGTGACCTGGGGCTCTACCACAGCCCCGAGGCGCCCGCCCGCCAGCCGCGCCCCAGAGACTCTACCGAGGATGCAGGCAGGGCCGGGTGAGAGCTCAAAATGACGGTTTACTCCTCGGTTCCGGTTCGCCTTCTGTGGTTGTAGTGCCACTCTTCTGCCGAGACCTGGGGCTCTACCATTAGCCCCCAGGCGCCCGCTCCGGCCAGCCACCGCACTTCAGAGACTCTACCTAGGATGCAGGCAGGCCGGGTGAGAGTTCAAAATGACGGCTTACTTCCCGTTTCCGCGCGGACTTCTGGGGGTAAGTTCCACCTTCTGCCGAGACCTGGGGCTCTACCACAGCCCCAGGCTTGCCTCGCCTCCTGCCAGCCCAGGCACCTCGGAGACACTACCTAGGATGCAGGCAGGCCGGGGTGAGAGTTCAAAATGACGGTTTACCCGGTTCCGCTCGGACTTCTGGGGTTGTGGTTCCACCTTTCTGGGCTTTGGCACCTGGGGCCCCTACCACAGCCCCCAGGCGCCCCTGCCAGCCGTCGCACCCCAGAGACTTCCCACTAGGATGCGGCAGGCCGGGGTGAGTTCAAAATGATGGCCTACCTGGCTCCGCTCGACTTGTGGGTTGTAGTTCCACCTTCTGCCGAGACCTGGGGCTCTACCATTGCCCCAGGCGCCCGCCGCCTCAGCCAGCCGCGCACCCTTGAGACTCTACCTAGGATGCAGGCAGGCCGGTGAGAGTTCAAAATGACGGTTTACTCGGGTTCGGCCGTGGACTTCTGGGGGGTTAGTCCACCTTCGTGAGACCTGGGCTCTTACCACAGCCCCAGGCGCCCCAGCCTAGCTACTCTAGAGACCCTACCTAGGTGCCGGCAGGCCGGGTGAGACTCTCGAATGTCGGTTTACTCCCGGGTCCGCCTGACTTCTGGGGGTTGTAGTTCCACCTTCTGTCGGCACCTGGGGCTCTACCACAGCCTCAGGCTGGCCGTGCCTCGCCAGCTTCGGACCCAGAGACTCTACCTAGGATGCAGGTAGGGTGAGAGCTCAAAATGACGGTTTACTTCGGTTCCGCCGGACTTCTGGGTTGTAGTTCCACCTTCTGCCGAGACCTGGGGCTCTACCACAAGTCCCAGGCCCCGCGCCGCCAGCCGCCACCCCGAGGACTCCCTACCTAGGATGCCCTGGTCTCCCTTTCATGCCTGGTATCCCCTTATTCGCCCCTAAGCTCTTGAATGTGGAGAATATTTCGATTCACGTTGCCGCCGCAGCACCTGTAACAATTCTGGACCGCCTTAAATATTTGTTAACCAAATGGATAAAACTCTGGGCGGGTAGTCCCATCTGAAGCATGATGTGTCCAATATGCTGTGTATGCCCATGAGGGTGGATAATGATCAGAACTGCGTGAAGGAATTCAAACATGCAAAACGACATGTAAATGAGAACTCAGCTGGAGGTGAAGCCGTGGGTTCAGTGGTGGGAAAACTGGGCTGTCATGGGGCTGAGATGGGGCCTGACTGAGGAAGACGCTTCTGCAGAGAGGTCTTGGACGTGCCTCTGCAGCAAGTTCTAAGAAGCCCAAATTTGCTCTCACTGTGCTTAAGACACTAGCGTGAACCTTATTTCTCAGGGTACAGAAACAGACTAAGTTACTATTCAAGAAACATCAAATACAACAACACGGCTATATCCATGATTGTTGCAGAGAAACCTGCATATACTAGCAATATTACGCTGGTCCTACTACTTCATTTATGCTGACCGATTTCATTAGTTTTAGAGTGCTGAAATAGCAGCACATCAAGACAAAAGTGGTTTTATTTAGTTTTGGATGCATGAAGAGATTTTTGTTTGCTTTTACTTGGGACCACACTTATAAAAGTACTCAAGACTTACTCCTGGCTCTGTGCCTGTGGATCATTCTTGAGAACTCCGGGATTGGTACCTGGGTCAGCTGTGCTAAGGCAAGGGCCGTAATTACTGTACTATCTGTGGCCCAACTCATGATATTTTTTAATCTTTGTCAAAGGGTTAATTTTATTTACTTATTTATTTGTTTTTTATCTATTTTTTTGCTATTTGGGTCACACCGGCAATGCCCAGGGTTACTCCTCCTGGCTCTGCACTCAGGAACTACTCCTGGTAGTGCTGGGGACCATATGGGATGCTGGGATTGAACGGGCCAACATGGCCAGCCACTGCGGTAAATGTCCCTGCCTGCTGGGCTAACACTCCGCCCCCAAAGGTTAATTTTTAAAGTATGTTATTTGGTATGGGGCAAAATTATAAGAAATTGTTTAGTCAAAGATTGAGAATAGACAAAAAACCCATTTACTAAAGTACATGTATTACATGTAGCTGATGGAAATTTAAGCAAAAATAATTATCTAGGGAAAAGAAAAGAAACTTGATACAGAAAACAAAAAGTGTTGGAAGTCTGTACGTATGATAGAGTTGTACCACCAACCGCTGGTAGCTAGTTACTGGAAAGTCTCCTCTAGGTGGAGAGAGATGTCCCAGAAGGGGTTGACTCTCTCAGTACTTCATCCAGTGGGCACGGGCCTTGTGTTAGACATTTAGTTTGTTTTAAAGTGACCCCAAAGTATGAATGTTAAAGTAGTATTTTTAAAATGTTGATACCAATTCTGGGCATTTTTGTGAAACAACACTTCATACCTAAAATATATGGTGGGGGGGTAAATTCCTTAAAGGAAAGAGAAATTTTGAGGTAAGAAGGGAAGCTGGAGTGGTGAGGAAAGGCTAGTGAGAGGAGGGGGGCACAGCTATGTGGGGGCCCTGGTTTCTCCCTGTCCCCTATCACCCATGGCCAGTCATTCCCAAGTCGCGTGGAATCTGCACTTCCCCAGGCCTCTTGCTTCCGGCCAGTGATGACTCCTTCTTCAGGCTGTCGCTTCTTTATCCCACTTCCATGCACCTTGGGGTGACAAGCACAGGATCCATGGAATATGGTGTGACTCTTGTAGTCAAGTTGCTTATAATCAGACGCAAAGGCAACATTTCAAAGAAATTGATAAAAAGTCATGTGCTAGAGTGAGAGAAAAAGCATATGGGGGATTCAAGTGTCTTGATGGTCTGGAATGAACACAGAGTATATGTATACATTCAGGAAAGGAGTGAGTAATCACTGTATTTATTACGTTTCTAGGTAATCCCCATATACTACTTTTACTTGTCTCAAGAAATGGGTAAAGTTTATAATGTTAACATTTTTCACAATGATGCTGAGACTCCGAGCAGACTTGTGATACCACAAAGATCACTGGATAGTAAACAGATTCAGGACTTGAAAATGAGTAAGTATACCTAAATTTAGGAACTAAAGTGATATTTAAGATCGTAGGGTAGAAAGTTTACATGTTGAAGACCAGTCTTTAGTACAGTAATGTGAACTGAAAATGGTTTTAGCTTATTTTTTTTTTTTAGCTTATTTTCTATGGAAGGGATGTTGGTTTACTAAATTGTGTAATTTTATTCTGCAATGGAATTTTGATTTTGAAATAGTTTATTGAGATAGTAAGATATACTCTTTCAAAATTTAGTGGTTCTTATTATATCTGCACAATTATGTCTCAATCAGCATTATCTAAGTCTAGAATATTTTCTACCCACCCCAAAACCATCATCACTAATTGCTCTTACTTCCCTACCCATTGCCATTGCTCCTCCCCCAAACTTCACAAATCTGTTTTATGTCTCCAGTGGATTTAACTTAGCACATTTCAGACTTATGGACGCACACAATATGTAAGTTTTTTTATATTTCTTATTTTAGTGTATTCTTAGAGTACATGTATCTTATAGCATATATTAGAGCTTCATTCTTTGTATGGCCTAAATACACTACAGTATGGATCTAAACTATAAAACAAAATCACCCATCAATAATAGACATTTGGGGTGTTTCTCCTTTTTTTTCTCAACCCAGCCCAGGTATGTTGATCCAGAGACTCTCAGACATGGGGTAGAGCTGTTCCTTGCTTTCCCTGCGCCCAGCCATTCATGAGGCACTGGGAGGCATGGTGGTTCTAGCCCTAGCCCACCACCCCAGCAGAGCTCCTCACAACAAGCCAGACGATTTCACACCCCACTCCATGGAGGCCATTTTCCACACTGACTTCCTCGTCAGAACTCCACCCAGCAGACCAGCCCATCACAACTTAGCTCGGTGGCCGCTCACGCCGCTTGCTTCATCAATAAATGCTTTATTTGGAGGTGACTACAAGAGTATGCCTCTCTGCACGGCAAGCCTGGCAAGCTGCTCCAAGTAGTATTTAATATGTCAAATACCAGTAACAACTATATAGGTCACTTCTATGACCTAATACAATGGTTTGAGTCTCTTTATGTTCTTGGAGCAAGTTGATGCCCTTGGCCTATTAGCATGAGACAGACATAGAGATTCACTGGTACCCGCTCTAGCAACTAGATGATGAACGGGAAGATAGTGATAGTGATAGTGATAGTGATAGTGGTTTTAGGAATAAAGTTGACGCCTCATGGTAAGTATGCCGCTACACCATGCTGGTCACTCGCCTGCCAACAGCTTCTGACCATCGCAGCTTTTTACTCTGCGATCCTTTGCCTCTGCCTCCTCTGCTAATAGTCCTGCAGTTAGAATAAAAGGGTTTATATGGGTTTGCTTTGTTCCTTTGCTTTATTTTTTATATTCTACATGTGAATAAAGCCTCTCACATGTTTTTTTTGCTTAACAGAATCCCCCGTGCTTCGATCCACATCACTTAATATTTGTCTTCCCATTGTTCATTGATTTGTTTGAGTGGGCACCAGTAAAGCTCCCATTTGTCCTCGTCACATTCAAGTGTAGCCCAAATGACATCTGCTCTTTCCAGGAATGTGAAGAGCCTCCAAACCATCTCGTTCAGGTTTTTGACAAAGAAGTCTGACCATCTTGTAGGTGGGCAGCCATGCTATTTTGATGTCCTGTGGAATTCGGTTGGTATCAGCTCTAGTCTCCAGCAGCTTGTCCTAAATCGCATTATGTGTCCGGGGCAATTGATTTTCATCATCTTGGCAAACGAGACAACATCCTTGATTCTTGATCGCTTGACGCAATTCAGAACCCTGGATTCCTTCTTTCACTTGAGTGAAGTATGATACTCCAGGCATGACTCTTTGATTCCTCCGTTCCACCCAAATAGCCTTCTCATCCTGTTTCGTGAGGGGCCCAGGTCTCGAGGCGCAATGAGTGTTGTTCGGATGGGGAGTTGAAAGCGTGCCCGGAGCCGGAGGTTCTTCATCTTCTTTACCACCTCCTTGATGCTGCCTCGAAAAGTGCTCCATGCCTCTCTCTTTCCCTCCCTACCTCTGCACCCCGCCCCCAGCTAGCTGAATGGGGCCCCACACAACCACTTTGGCAGTCACCCTGAATTGCACCTGAGCCGTGGAGCACACATGTTATAGAGCTGGCAACTGTGGATTACATGGAAAGGTCAACTTGGAGAGGAATTGCCCCCCCACTGCACTCCCTGCCCTAAACTTCGAAACTGAAGGTAATTATGACTGAGGAGCACCTGTTCCTTCCTTTTCCTGATTCAGTCTTCATTCTTTTATCTTTCCATTCATATAGCTTCAAAAAATTGGTTTTTATTTTTAATTTTTAAACATTTAAAAATTACATTTAGCTATGCTCAAGGCTTACTCTGACTCTGTTCAGGGATCACTCTTGGCTGGGCTTGGGGGATCTTTTTTTTTTTTTTATTGACAATCCATTTTATTTTTAACCAAAACAATAAAAATTTGTAACTTTCCCCATAAGATCAACCAAGATGCCTAATGATGCCATTTATTCACTAAGTAGGAGAACCTTGTGACAACTAAATTTTAAATTTGCCACATAAAGGAGCTGGGTGACCGTGCAGTAGGTAGGGTGCTTGCCTTGCACATGCTACGTGTTTGACTCCTTAGACCTCCGAGCCCATCTGGAGTGATTTCTGAGCACAGAGTCAGGAATAAGCCCTGAGCTCTGCTGAATGTGGACCCTAAACTAAAAATCTAAACCAAACAAAAAATGCCATGTAACTCATAACTTACACAAACCTCCTCTCATTCAGTTCTGAATTTTAATTTTTATTGCAGTAACCTGGTCATTTGTACAAGAGGGGTTGGGCTTCGGGGGATCTTATGGGGTGCAATATGGGATGCCAGGATGGAACCCAGGTCAGCTGTATGTTATTTATCTACTAAACCCCTCCTATTTCAAGAATGAGTTTAAAAACTAAATTTTACTACTATTTTGGGGGTGGGGGAGCTACCCCCTCCAGTGTTGATTGTGGGGAAAATAGTGACCTGATCCGGCCTGGGCCTCTCGGGCAAGTGGCACCTGTGCTCTCTGCCACTGGAGCCACATCCCTGAGCTGTACTGGGGACCCCCTGCAGTTCTGGGCCTTGTTATCTCTTCTGCAGAAATACCAGTCATAAGTATGCAAAGATCTACCTAGAGAGTTTTTAATATTGTTGTTTGTAGTAAGTGAGGACAAAAGAGGAATTAACTTATGTAGCAGCGATAGGCTAGCATGCTCATAGTCCCTCTTCCTTTTCTTGGCCACAAACTGAACTGAAATTTTCTGCCCTATTTCTACCCCATATGACTAGTTCTTTGGTCAGTAGTATGTGAGACAAAGAACTAAATCACTGCCTCGCATTAGGCAGTGAAGTGTTTGCTGAGGCTTTGTATTTCCTTTCTTTTCTCCTTTCTGCTGAGTGTGACCTCTTCTTAGCCATAATTTTTTATTGAGCTAAACTATTGAAATTCTCAGCATTATTTATTATAACCTTTAGCCCATCATAATGAAATCTGATATGTGTCTAGGGGAATGAGTCAACAGCATCAGATACTTCTGCATCACGAGCTGCTTGTGGATGCCAAAAGCCCTGGGCATATTTTTGGTAGTGTCAGGGCAACATCCCTGAGATGTGCTGTTATGTGTCAAAGGTGTTTTACTAAATAGATGTGGACATTCCACTTCGCAGGGGCGGAGCGGCTAGCCCAGCTGGTAGGGCGCTTTGCCTTGGCCGCGCCGGGCTCTGTGCTGGCGCTGGTCTTCGATCCCCGGCATCCCATATGGTCCTCTGAGCACCGCCAGGAGTGATTCCTGAGTGCAGAGCCAGGAGTAACTCCCCTGAGCATTGCTGGGTGTGACCCAAAAAAGCAAAAAAAAAATATTCCACTTACACTAACCTGCACTCCAGATTCTGCCCTCAAAATACTGTGAACATCTGAGCCTGCATATGTGTACAGTAAATTGTTGAAGGGTATCACTTGTATCACTTGTCTTCCTTGTCTTCCCTGTTTATCAACTTGCTCGAGTGGGTACCAGTAATGTCTCCATACGTCCTAAGTTGTGTGCTAGTGTAGCCTGGAAGGACATCTGCCTCGCTCTAGGAACATGAAGAGCCTCAAACCATTCGCTTCAGGTCATGGAAATGAAGCTACTGGTTTTTTGGCATATCAAATACAACACTGGTAGCTTGCCAGGCTCTGCCATGCGTTGAAGGGTATTAAGCGTGAATACTGGGCCACTTCACAATTTTGCTCTGTGTAGTATTTTACTTGGATTTTTAGTATTTAATTTTATAAAGGAAAATCTGTTACTATTTTTACAAGCCTGTTTGCTCTTAGTTAATACAATAGTTATAAAAATCCTTAGGAAAAAGTGCTAAATATCTATGACAAACCCTCTTTAAATATGTATGTATTGCTAGGGGTGTCTCTTTGGATTTCTTAGCAAGCTATATATATATATATATATATATATATATATATATATATGCTCTTGCACCATAGGAACATTTTTAAAATGTTGAGGTTGCAAGGCTATCTTAGCTCTTAATAATCATTGTAACTTTAATTTGAGATGCCCTGTCATGTCAAGTACTCCTTATTCATTCTTTTTGTGTACCAAGTTATTTTAGGAAATATATACATGGGGAGGAGAATTTTCTCTTTGAGAGCAGAAGAGATGTATTTACCCAAGTTAAATAAAAATATTCATAAGAGGGAGACAGGATAAAGCACTTGCTTTGAGCGCAGCCTCCACCCAGTTTGAATATCCAGCACCGTATATGATTCCTAGTGAGCATCACTAGGGATTATTCCTGAACATGGAGCTAGGAACAACCCTGGCATTGTAGGGATGTGGTCCAAAAGCAAAAAAGGAAAACCAATCATAAATAGGGAAGAGTTGCCCATAAATGGGAGGTCATAAATAATAAAGATAGAATAAAATCAGAAGGAGCAACAGGTATTTGTTGTTGACAAAAGGGCAAATTGAGGTTGCCTTTGAATGAGCTTGAACAAAGATGAATTTAAAGGCATATGGTCTCTCGGAGGTGATCCCTGAGCACAGACAGGATAAGCTCCACACTGCAGGGTGGGGCCCAAAAACAAGAAAGAATTATTATGTAATCACTTTAATTTAAAAAAGTACCTCTTTATATTCAGAGAAACATGCTATATATTTTTACTTTATTGGGTTACGGATTTATACTTAATTTGACTACTTGTCTCTTGTCATTTGTTTGGGTAGAAGTGTAACGGCTCCATTCATCTCTTCAGAAAGTAGTGTAGCCCTAGGGCATCTGCTTACTTCAGGGAACACAAAGAGCCTCAAACCATTCATTCAGGCCATGGTGAGGTCCATCATAGTTACCGTTCTTAGACATATTGAATATGACACAGATAGCTTGTCAGCCTGCCATGCGGGTGGAATATTCTTGGTAGTAGGTAGGTTCCTCATTTGATTCACTACCTATGAACCATGCCAAAGCAAGGGTGAGAGCGTCAGCAGCTCTGCAAGATGTATTTGTGTCTCTGGCTCAGCATACCTGGGCTTTAAATAATTTACAGGGTGGGACTCTGATGAGACGGGCTTGAGATCAGCTTTTCTTGGGTGTACTTACTTGGCAATTGCCCTGAAGTAAACCTTCCTCTAATAAAGTATATATTTTTAAAGGAATGCTGCCTGCTGAGAAGCAGAAAGTTATTACATAGTGTATATATTCAAAAAGGGCTCCTATAAAGCTCCCTTTGGCTTATGCAGCTCAAAGATTTTCCCCTGGAACTCGCAGATTTGTATGCTGTGGAGACTGAGGTTCATCTTAGCACTGCATCTCTCCCCAGCATTACAGGAGCAAGTAGTGTGATTTCTAAAGTACAAAATTCTTTATAATACAGCTGTTAGAAAGATTCATCGGCTCAACACCAATCCCACCACCAGTGGCTCCCACCACCACCAGAGACCCCTATTTCTTCTCCCACCCCCATCCCCATGTATGCCTGCCCCTTAGCCAGCACCAATTATATTAGCCGCTACAGCCCATATAAGGGAATGTGGTATTGGGATACAGTTATGACTTTTATTTCTCTTGTGTTGTTACGTGCAAATCTTGGCTCATTTCTGTTCTTGTATTCACCCAAGTTTCTACCGGGGTGGGTTTCTAATAGTCAACCCTAGGCCCACCACCACTGTACCTGGGCGGACAACACTTATTTCAAATTTTTCTCAACCTCTGCTCTGAACTTGTCCTATGCATATGTTGGATGACAGATCTAGCTACTCTGGGAGCTTTGTTGTTTTGCCCACTTCCAGCTTAATCCATTTAAGCCAAGGTTCATTCTAATGAGACCTCTCTTCTAGTAAACACTGCTAGAGGGTGTGGTAGCCACAGAAGTCACCTTGACTGAATAACTTCTGACTTATACATCTACTAAGACTTCTATGTTTTCTAGATTGGGGCACAGCTCCTCTTTATACCCACTGCACCCAGCGTGGGACAGTTAGAATTTACCAGGAGACTACCACCCTAGGCTACGCTGAGACTATAGGAAGATTATAGGAAGGATCATACTAGTTTGCTCTAAGCAGGCGAGTGTGACCCTTTCAGTACACTAGAACAAGATACTCAGAATCACCCTGGTGCAGATAATATAAGAAGGACCTTGTGGGTACCATCTAGATTACATGAAGCTCATGAAATTAAGATGTATTACTTTATATCAGCCCCTCTCTCTCTCCAGTAGTTTTACATAAGAGATAATCTCGATTAGTCCTTGGCATAACCTTTGTTTTTACTTGCAATAGGGCGTGGCACTTCTACACTCTGTTTAGAGTTCTTTGCTGACACAACCCTCCCGTGGATTACTTTGGTGTATATAAGGGGACTGACTCTGAGGCCCCTTCGTTTTTGGCTTCGCTGCCTTTTAGCTCCTGGCTTTTGGCTCCTCGGCTTTTTGCTTTTGGCTTTTTGGCTTTTGCTCTTGGCCTTTTGTTCCTTCTTCTGGGTAGGGACTTATCTCGGTGAGATCTCTCTCTTTGGTGGGAGACTTAGGCTCTTTTGTATGGTCTAAGTTTGGACCAGAGCTAGATTTTGTTCATTATATTGCATTGCTGTGGAAGAGCTTTTGTACTATTAGAAAGCCTTTTGAACTGCACTGGACTCAGAGTTTTCATCTGTTCCCTGCGTCCCCGGAGGTAGAGAGAACTTCTGTCCTGACACTGTTGGGGACCCAATGGGTGTTCCCCCGACACGGTATACACTGAAATAATCTATTCTTTTTCTTCGTTTCTTTTGGGTCACACCCAGCAAGGCTCAGGGATTACCTGGCTCTGCACTCAGGAATTACCCTGGCAGTGTCGGGCTATCAAGTATGGGATGCCGGGATCGAACCTAGGCTAGCACAGGCTAATGGTGGTGCAAGGCAACACTCCCACCACTGGGCTACCAATTCCAGCCTCCGAACACCCAGCTGTATGTTGCTTGTTGGAGCTAATAATGTAAATTTCAGGTCAATGAATATATTCTTAGACAAAACTCAGTGAGGATTATAAAATCTTCCATTGTGCCATTTGAGCCTGCTGCATAAGAAATTTCAGTACACAGACCGCCATGGCTCCCACACTTTGGTGATTGTATGCTTCCAAGTACTTAATTCTATGAAAATGTGATGGAAAATGGCCTATGTACACTAGTATACCAGGCTTTTGCGATATTGCATCGCACTCAGTGAGAGCTGGCAAGAGCTCTGTCATGCATCTGTGTCCCTGGATCGTGGCTGACATTGCCAACAGTGCCCTGGGCGGGTCCACTGGGCTTCAGGAGGATCAGGTAGAAAGGGGGCCTACTCCAGCCCATGGCAGCCTGGTGGCCTGCAGCTGGCTGCCTTAACTCTCATACCAGGGCTTGAATCTGCCTCTTCTCTTGGGTGCCCTACAAGCTGTGGAGTCCGGGACCGAATGGCTGCAGTTGTGGTGTATGAGGTTTCCCTTCTGACTATTGAGGCCGTTGGGGGTTAACCAGGGCCCCCATCAGGCCTCCTCATGGCCAGCACCGAGCTGGCAGAGCCTCCCCGTGCCTCAAATCCCTGGCTCATGGCCTGATATTGCCAGCAGCAGTTCTTAGATAGGCCCATGGGCCTCCAGAGGGAACCAAACATATAATATTATTTAATGTAAATATTTGGGACATGATTTCTTTTCCAGCACTTCCATTATTGAATTAGTTACTTATTTTCCCCAGGGTTTAGTAAGAATGCATCACTTACTGCTTTTTTGGGGGTCAGCACCCGCGCATGCTCAAAGGTTTGGCCTCGTGGGTGCTTGGGGGTAACTGGCACAGGCCTGGGGATCAAGCATGGGATGCCAGGATCAAACCCGGTCACACACGCTAGTGCCCTACCCATCAAAGGTATCATCCGGGCCAATGTTTTTTAAAGATAATTACAAACACATAATTCTAGAAGGAAATCTGTAAATTCAGTGGGGTTATTCTAGTAACCTTCTATCAGATAATTTTGGTGGAAATCTGGGCCATCCATCCATCCATCCATCTATCCATCCATCTATTTATTTATTTATCTATCCACCTATTTATTTATCTATTTATATCATTTATTTATTTGTTTATTTCTGCTTTTGTGTCACACCCAACAATGCTCAGGGGTTACTCCTGGCTCTGTGCTCAGGTAAGTTAATCTTGAAGCAGCTCCACCGGACCATATGGGATATTGGGGGATTGAACTTAAAACACTGTAAAATGCAGGCAAATGCCTCCCTCTGTACTCATCACCGGCCCCGGATTTTCTGCTCTTATGAGTCCAATACCAATATTTTAATTTGCATCTGCTGGACTAAGCACCTCAAAGTGTCTTGGGTCAATCCTCGGCCATATTGTAGAATGAAAAAATTCCCATGGCTATACAGTGGAGTCTCTCCCATTCCTCCTGCTTCTGTATTAATATTATTTCTAAATGAAGTTTAATAATAGCAAACCATAACAGCATTATAATGCTACTGTAAAGCCTGGCAAGAAATCAATGTAATATGTTGGAGGACATAAGCTTTAGCTAATCTGGGAGTTTTGTTGTTTTGCTCACTCCCAGCTAATCTTATTTAAGCTCGGGAGGTTCATCTTTAATGAGACCTCTCTTCTATGCAAATGACTTCTAGGTGTGGCACGTTACAGAAGTCACCTTGATTGAATAACTCTTGACTTATACTAATCGGCCAAGACTTCATGCTTCTGATTGGGAAGCAATAGCTCCTTCTTTATACCTTACTCGGTACCTGTAACGTGGGATGCCAGAATTACTTGGTGAGACTAATACCCTGGCTACGCCGAGACTAAAGGAAGACTATAGGAAGGATCATACTAGTTTGCTCTAGTTATATAGTAAGGACCTTCAGTACACGAGAACAAGATACTCAGGAATCACCCTGGTGCAGATAATGGTGGACCTTGTGGGTACCATCTAGATTATATTGAAGCCTATGGAAGTTAATATGTATTACTTCATATCAGCCCTCTCTCTCCAGTGTTTTACATAAGAGATAATCTCAATAGTCCTTGGTGTAACCTTTGTTTATACTCTTCATAATAGGGTGTGTGGGTACTACACTCTGTTTAGAAGGTTCTTTGTTGGCATGACAACCCTCCCCATTGCTTACTTTGGTGGCAGCGTATTGGGGGGGGACTTGAGGCCCTTTCACCTTTTGCCTTTGTTCTCAGCCTTCAGCTTTGGCTCATGCTTTTGGCTTTTGGCTTTTGGCCTTCTTTCTTTCTCGTGGGATCTCTCGCCTCAGGAGCGCTTTATTCCCTTGGGAGTTTTTACACGTGGTGGTCAGCCATCTTGGCCTACACGCGGCTTGGGGTTCCCAGCCTGTAACCTAAGCACTGGTTTTTTCCTTTTATTGATTTGTATGCCTGGATCTGCTATGCAAAGCCTCAAACCGTAGATCGGACCCTGAGTAGTTCATCCATTCCCCTGTTTGAGGTGGGAAGGAACTTGCTTCCGGCACTGTCGGGGACCCACACAAGGAGCTCTCCACAAAAAATATTTTGACAATATAAGGCATTATCATTAGCACTGCTGGTCATACCAGCCATGATGTGTAAGTTTCTGATCACCTTGCGCCACTCAGAACCTTCGCCTCTTCTCAGATATCCTCTTATTATAGGACTTGAAAACCTGGTAGCTAAGTTTCTTGAATCAGATGCGAGGTTGTAGGTTCAGTTCTGTCGAAGAAAGGCACCTATCTCAGACATTGATGGAAGTTGCTGTCCTCTTGTTCCCATCAATAGCAGCATAGCGTATGTCAGTCTCTGTTCCATACCATGAGGCACCTGGCCACTCATGTTTACTCTTATGGCAGGAACAGTGAAGTCGCCTGAGTCAGGCTCAGGGAAGATGAAAGATCAGGTTCCTTTTCCTTCTTATTCCAGGGTGACTGGCAATGATGCCATCAAGCTGCAATCCTTGGCTTTCATTTGGGGATGGGAAGGGAACTTTTTCTGTCCCAAATCAGGTATGTGGAGAACATTAAAAAATTTTGTGCTTCTTGTGAGCTAGAGTGATTGTCCCAGATAGGACATTTGCCTTGCATTGGCTCCACCCAGGTTCAATCCATGGTGGTAAGATAAGGTCCCCCGAGCTCCACCAGGAGTAAACCTTGTACTACTGGGTGTGGCCTCCCAATAAAAACAAATTCTTGTGATGGGCCAGTAATCACCAGAGTAATGGAGTGCATGCCTAGCCTGTGGGGTTCCTTCTCCAGACGCCGTGTTCGACCCCCGCCTAGACTGGGCACCGCTGCTCTCCCCACTAGCCACTAGGCAGCCTGAGCAGCTCTGCTCTGAGCACCCTCAGCCTGTACAGCTGGGTCAGGGGAGCACGGGGAGTGGCCCCTGTCCTGAAGCCTGCCAAGGAGGAAACCCCAGACTTTGTGATGTTTTGGGACTGTCAAAGGTTTTCACAATTCTTTCCTCTTAATTTCAGTGTCTTTCACACGGAAACTCTTTCAAAACCTTTTCTTCCCCACCTGATCAGAAGTCAGATTTTTCCTTCTGTTTTG
>JAJIBD010026176.1:0-124227 GCA_021461705.1 Cryptotis parvus | reverse complement strand
CCCAAACACAAAAGCCCAGGGTCCAGACGGATTCCTAGTGAACTCTACCAAACCTTTAAGGAGGACCTACTGCCAGTCCTGTTCAAGCTCTTCCAGGAAATAGAAGAAACAGAAACACTCCCAAACAGCTTCTACGAGGCACATATCACCCTGATACCCAAAGCAGGGAGAGACAACACAAAGAAAGAAAACTACAGACCAATATCCCTGATGAACACGGATGCTAAGATCTTCAACAAAAGACTAGCAAACAGAATCCAAAGACTCATCAAGAAGATTATACATCATGACCAAGTAGGATTCATCCCGGTTATGCAAGGATGGTTCAACATTCGCAAGTCAATCAACATAATACATCATATCAATAAGAGAAAAAATAAAAACCATATGATCCTATCAATAGACGCAGAGAAAGCATTTGACAAGATCCAGCACCCGTTCATGATTAAAACCCTCCAGAAAATGGGAATTGAAGGGACTTTCCTCAAGATAGTTACAGCCATCTACCAAAAGCCCACAGCGAGCATCATTCTCAATGGGGGAAAAGTTGAAAGCCTTCCCCCTGAGATCAGGGACAAGACAAGGTTGCCCACTCTCACCTCTTTTATTCAATATAGTACTGGAAGTACTTGCCATAGCAATCAGAGAAGAAAAAGGACATCAAGGGCATCCAGATAGGCAAGGAAGAAGTCAAGCTATCATTATTTGCAGATGACATGATATTATACCTAGAGAACCCTAAACTCTCTACCAAAAACTCCTAGAAACAATAGACGCATATAGTAGAGTGGCAGGATACAAAATCAACACGCAAAAGTCGGTGGCTTTCCTATATACAAATAACGAAAGAGAAGAAAGGGATATTAAGGAAACAATTCCATTCACAATTGTGCCACAGAAAATCAAATACCTAGGAATCAACTTACCCAAGTGTGTAAAGGACCTGTACAAAGAAAACTACAAGACACTGCTCCAAGAGATAAAAGAGGACACAAGGAAATGGAAACACATTCCCTGCTCATGGATGGGGAGAATCAACATTGTCAAAATGGTAATACTCCCTAGAGCTCTATACAGATTCAATGCAGTCCCTATGAGGGATACCCATGACATTCTTCAAAGAAATTGACCAAACAATCCTGAAATTTGTATGGAACGATAAACCCCCAAGGATAGCTAAAGCAATCCTCGGGGAAAAAAGAAGATGGGAGGCATCACCTTACCCAACTTCAAACTGTACTACAAGGCAGTAGTAATTAAAACAGCATGGTATTGGAATAAAAACAGACCCGTGGACCTATGGAATAGAATTGAGTATCCTGACACCCAACCTCAAACACATGATCATTTAATCTTTGATAAAGGTGCAACGAGTCTAAAATGGAGTAAGGAAAGCCTCTTCAATAAGTGGTGTTGGGAAAACTGGGCAGCGACATGTAAAAAAAATGAATTTGGACCTGTGTCTAACACCATGCACAAAAATCAGATCAAAGTGGATTAAAGATCTCAATATCAGACTTGAATCCATAAAAGTACATTGAAGAAAATATAGGAAAAACCCTCCATGACATTGAAGCTAAAGGCATCTTCAAAGATGAAACATCTCTAACAAAGCAACTAGAAGAAAAGATGAATATATGGGACTACATGAAACTAAAAAGCTTCTGCACCCTCAAAAGAAACAGTGACTAAGATACAAAAGCAGTCCACAGAATGGGAAAGAATATTCACCCAATACTCATCTGATAAGGGGTTAATATCCAGGATATATCAGGCACTGGTAGAACTTTACAAGAAGAAAACAAACAACCCCATCAAAAAATGGGGAGAAGAAATGAACAGAAACTTCAGCAAGGAAGAAATTCGAATGGCCAAAAAACATATGAAAAAATGCTCATCATCACTAATCATCAGAGAGATGCAAATCAAAACAACAATGAGATACCACTTTACACCACAGAGACTGGCACACATTCAAAAGAACAAGAACAACAAGTGCTGGCGTGGGTGTGGGGGAAAAGGGGACACTCATCCATTGTTGGTGGGAATGCCGGCTGGTACAGCCTTTCTGGAAAACAATATGGACATTCCTCCAAAGACTAGAAATTGAACTCCCATTTGACCCAGCCATACCACTCCTGGGAATCTACTCTGGGAAACCAAAAATACGCAGCGGAAACACCATCCCTACTTTTATGTTCATAGCAGCATTATTCACAATAGCCAGAATCTGGAAGCCACCCGAGTGCCCGAAAATCGATGACTGGATAAAAAAGCTTTGGTACATCTACACAATGGAATTCTATGCAGCTGTTAGGAAAAATGAAGTTATAAAATTTGCCTACAAATGGATGGACATGGAGAAGATTATGTTGAGCGAAATTAGCCAGAAGGAGAGAGAGACAGTTACAGAATGACTGCATTTATCTGCATAACATAAATATATAGGTACATATTATGATACCAATATCCAAGGTCAAGTGAAACATACATCAGGAGGTCCTGTCAAAGGTGGAAATTATCACAAACGTGTAGGTTTCAGAGGCTAGGTAAGACAGAAAATGGAACAGTGTGCTAACAATTGTGAGGGTACTAATGCCAACCTAGAACTGAGCATTAAATAGAGGCAAAAGGATACACATGACAACCCTTTAATGTATGTTCTGTAATCCATAGTCTGGAGAGGAAGGAAAAGAGAAAGATAGAGAAATGGAAAGAAATAAAGAACCTGCCATGGAGGAGGGCTGGGGGGGGGGGGAGGGAACCGGGGACGTTGGTGGTGGGAGATGGGCACTGGTGGCGGGATGGGTGCTGCTACACTGTATGACCAAAACCCAAATATGAACTTTTTAATTGTATATCTTTGTAATTGTAAAAATAAAAAAATTAAAAAAAAAAGAAGGACTGAAAGGACTAATGTAAGATAAGACAAACTCCCCAAATCACAAGAATAAACAATAAGATGGTGCAAAATCCCATGACAATAATCACTCTCAATGTCAACGGTCTAAACGCACCAAGAGGCACAGTGGATTAAAAAACTGAATCCAACATTCTGCTGTGTACAAGGAATGCATCTAAACAATCAGAGCAAACACAGACTCAAAATGAAAGGCTGGAAAACAATTCTACCTGCAAACAACTCCTCCAATAAGGCCAGTGTGGCCATATTAGTTATCTGACAGCATAGATTTCAGGCTGAAAAGGGTTAAAAAGGGACAATGAAGGTCATTTCTTAATATTAAGGGATATGCATACCAGGAAGAAATTACACTCCTAAACATATAAGCACCCAATGAGGGGCCAGCAAAATACTTAAAACAACTGCTAGTAAACTATAAAGAAGACATTGACAGTAACACAATCGTAGTCAGAGACTTCAACACTGCTCTATCAACTCTAAATAGATCTACAAGGCTGAAACTTAGCAAGGAAATACTGTCCCTGAAGGAAGAAATAGAAGAAAGAGGGCTAATATATATATATATATATATATATATATATATATATATATATATATATGGCTTTTTTATCCCCCAAAAAAGAATACACATTTTTCTCCAGTTCACATGGAACATTTTCCAGGATAGATCACAAAACATACCTCCATAAAATCAGGAAGATAAAAATTGTGCCAACTATTTTTTTCAGACAATGATGCACTGAAAATAGAAGTTAATCACACACAGAAATGGAGAGTCATACCAAACACCTGGAAACTAAACAGCTCACTGCTGAACAAAGAGTGGGTCATAAAAGAAATCAAAGAGGAAATCCAAAAATTCCTGGAAATAAATGAAACTGAAGACACAAACTATCAGAACTTGTGGTGCACAGCGAAAGCAGTGTTAAGAAGAAAGTTCATAGCTTTGCAAGCATTCATCAGGAAAGAAGAAAGGGCCATCATAAAGTCCGACCTCACAGCTTAAGATCTTAGAAAGCGACCAACAAAAGGAGCCCAACCAGGCAGGAAGAAAAAACATAATAAAACTTAGATCAGAATTCAATGAGATGGAATCCCAAAAAACAAACCAAAAGATCAATGAAACCAAGAGCGGTTTATTTGAAAAAAATAAACAAGGTTGACAAACCACTTGCAAGGCTCATAAAGAAAGAGAAACCAAATAAATAGAATCAGAAATAAAAAGGGGGATATCACAACAGAAACCAAAGAAATTTAAAAGATCATCAGAGATTACTTTGAGAGTCTGTATGCCACAAAACAAGAGAACCTAAAAGAAATGAACAAATTCCTGAATTCCTACAGTCTTCCAAGGCTGCATCAAGAAGATTTGGAATACAACAACAAACCTATACCATCTAGGAAGTTGAATCAGTAATTAAAGTCTACCCAAACACAAAAGCCCAGGTCCAGATGAATTCACCAGTGAATTCATCCAAGCCTTTAAAGAGGACCTACTTCCAGTCCTTTTCAAGCTCTTCAAGGAAATTGAAGAAAGAGATACACTCCCAAATAGCTTCTATGAGGCACATATCACCCTGATACCCAAAGCAGACAGAGACATCACAAAAAAAGGAAAATTACCAACCAATTTTCCTGATGAACACAGATGCTAAGATCTTCAACTTTGCTTTAAATACTAGCAAATCGGAATCCAAAGAGTCATCAAAAAGATTATACACCATGACCAAGTAGGCTTCATCCCAGGAATGCAAGAATGGTTTAACATTCACAAGTCAATCAACATAATACATCACATCAATGATAGGAAAAATAAAAATCATATGATCATATCAATATATGCGGAGAAAGCATTTGACAAGATCCAACACCCGTTCATGATAAAAAACTCTTTATAAAATGGGAATTGATGGAACTTTCTCAATGTAGTCAAAGCCATCTATTCCAAGCCCACAGCAAGCATCATTCTCAATGGGGGAAAAACTGAAAGCCTCCCCCTAAGATCGGGGACAAGACAAGGCTGCCCACTGTCACTACTTCTATTCAATATAGTACTGGAAGTACTAGCCATAGCAATCAGAGAAGAAAAGGATATCAAGGGCATCCGGATAGGAAAGGAAGAAGTCAAGATGTCACTATTTGCAGACAACATGATGTTATACCTAGAGAACCCTAAGCTCTCTATCAAAAAAGCTCCTAGAAACAATAAATTCTTAAAGTAGAGTGACAGGGTACAATATCAATACCCCAAAGTCAGTGGCTTTCCTATATGCAAATAGTGAAAGGGAAGAAAGAGATATTTAAGAAATTATCCCATTTACAATTGTGCCACAGAAAATCAAGCACCTAGGAATCAGTTTGACTAAGACTATAAAGGATCTGTATAAAGAAAACTACAAAACATTGCTCCAAGAAATAAAAGAGGACCTGAGGGAAATGGGGGAAAAGAGGACCTGCTCATGGATTGGGAGAATTAACTTTATCAAAATGGTAATACTCCCTAGAGCTTTATACAAATTCAATGCGGTCCCTATAAGAAATTGACTAAACACTACTAAAATTTATATGGAATAATAAGATTCCATGAATACCTAAAGCCGTCCTTGAGATAAAGAAGATGGGGGGGTATCAATTTCCCCAACTTCAAACTCTACTACAAAGCAGTTGTGATCAAATGGCTTGGTATAGAGATAGAACAGTAGACCTATGGAATAGAACTGAATATTCTGAAATACACTCTCCAATATATGGTTGCTTTTCTTTGATAAAGGTGCAAAGAAGGTTAAGTGGACCAAAGAAAGCCTCTTCAACAGGTGGTGCTGGGACAATTGGGCAGCTAAATGTAAAAACATGAACTTAGACCTTCTTATAACAATGTGCACAAAGGTCAGATAAAAATGGATCAAAGATTTCAACACCAGACATGAATCCATGAGGTGCATAGCAGAAAACATAGGAAAAACGTTTTAGGACATCGAATCTAAAGGCATCTTCAAAGATGGAATAGCACTGACAAAGGAAATGGAAGCAAACATAAACAAATGGGATTATATAAAGCTGAAAATCTTCTGCACCTCAAAAGAAACAGTGACCAAAATACAGACAGCGCACAGACTGGGAAATAATATTCACTTACTTTCAATCCGATCACTGTATCACTGTATCACTGTCTTCGCATCGATTTGCTCGAGCGGGCCCCAGTAACATCTCCATATGTCCTGTCTCATGCAAGTAGAGCCCAAGGGCCCCTGCTTGCTCCAGGAACATAAAGAGCCTCACACCATTCTATCAGGTCATGGGAATGAAGTCTATAATTGTTACTGTAAAGTCTATAATTGTTAATTGTATTTGGCATATCAAATACGACACACGGGTAGCTTGCCAGGCTCTGCTATGCGGGTAGTGTAATAAAATATAAAAAAATACTATACTGACAATTGGGGGTGGTGGTAATGTGTTTTCCCCAAAGAACAGTTTGTCCACAATTAATTCCTCACGTGTTTGTGCACATGTGTGTGAGTGTGTGTGTTTGGGCCGGGTTGAGGAGTGTGTGAGGGGAGGGGGTGTGGGGAGGTGGTGCTGTATCTATCCCTGCTCAGTAAAATGGAGTTATTATCAGCTTATTGGTACCTGGAGTTCATGTGAGACTAAAGGAAGAGGTCAACATGAAGACACCAAAACAAAAGGAAAGAAATAAGAATGTTAAGCCAAAAAGATTAGTACAGTGGGAAAGGTGCTTGCCGGACAAGTAGCCTACACAGGTTAATCCCAGCAACACCACAGCCTATGGTTCCTGAGCATATGAACCTGCCTGAGGTTCAATCGATAAGGGGTCAATATCCAGGATATAGTGGGCACTGGTAGAACTCTACAAGAAGAAAAGAGCCAACCCCATCAAAAAATGGGTAGAAGAAATGAACAGAAACTTCCAAAAAGGAGAAATTCAATGCAAAAGGCATATGAAAAAGTGCTCTTCATCACTAATCATCAGGGAGATGCAAATCAAAACAACAATGAGGTATCATCTCACTCCACAGAGATGGCACTCATCCAAAAGAGCAAGAAGATCAGGTGCTGGTGTGGATGTGGGGAGAAAGGAACTCTCATCCACTGTTATTGGGAGTACCGTCTGGTCCAACCCTTTTGGAAAATAATATGGACATTCCTTCAAAAACTAGATATGGAGCTCCCATTTGATCCAGCAATACCACTCCTAGGAATATACCCTGGAGACCCAAAAACACACAGAAGACACACTATCTGCACTTTGATGTTCATCGCAGCACTATTCACAATAGCCAGAATCTGGAAACAACCTGAATGCCCAAGAACAGAAGACTGGCCAAAGAAACTGTGGTACATCTACACAATGGAATACACTGCAGCTCTCAGAAAAGACGAAGTCATAAAATTTACATGCAAATGGACGGACATGGAGAGTTTCATGCTGAGTGAAATAAAAGACGATATGGAATGACTGCATTCATAAATATATACTAGTGTTCTACTAATTATGGGAAATGTTAGCGCCACGCCTGAACTGAACATTCAATGTACACAAAGGGAGTTATATGATAATACCAAAATGTCTGTAGGGCAAGTCACAATGTATAATAGAGAAAGAGAGTGTGTGTGAGAGAGAGAGGGAGCAGAGAAATAGTGCCTGTTACAGAGGCAGGCTAGAGGAGGGGGATGGAACTTGGGGATATTGGTGTTGGGAATGGGGCATTGGTGGAGGGATGGGTGCTGGAAAAATGTATGACTGAAACCCAATCATGAACATCTTCTTAATTGTAATTTGCATGGTGGTACAATAAAAAATTAAAAAAAACCCACTATTAAAAAAATTAAATGTACTGGTTTAGGATCCACTTTGGTGGGAGACTTGGTCTAAGTTTCAACCAAGAGCTAGAAGTCTGGGGAATCCCCATTATTTTGGATTGTAGTGGCAGAACTTGTTTTATTATTGAATTAGTGAAAGTCTTTTGGAACTGCTCTGAACTCCTGAGTTTTCATCCATTCAGCTTCGGAGGTAGAAGGGAACCCATTTCCTGATATAGTTGGGGACCTCAGCGCCTCCCCAACACCTGGCATTGCACATGGTTCACTGAGCCAACCAGAAGTGATCCCTGAGTGAAAAGCCAGGAGTAAGCCCCTGATCGCCACTGGGTTTGGCCCCCAAATTAAAACATTAATGATATTTGTTTTAGGAATATTTGCCACACTGTTAAAGCATTAACTAGGTAGCTGATAGATTAATGTGTCCATTTCCTGAGGTGAAAGATTTCCACTTTGGGGGGTCCAGGGAATAAATGCACTCCAGAGCTCTTCTGTGACTTCACTGCACAGTCATTGAATGACTGGGCTCCACTGGCCTTCCCAGATGCCTCTCCCTGGCAGCAGTGTAGACACAGCCACCAACCTGCTGTGCTGCCACCCGAAGAGAGACGAGCAGGGAGTATGCACTGGGCCTGTCTGCAGAGCCTGCATGCTCCCGCCATCGTCTTGTGCACGGCCAAGAGGCTTCCTGGGCAGTGTTGGCAGAGGCCTTCTGCTGAAGCAGCACCAAGAACAGGCCACAGGCTCTGGGCCTTTGACCCACGTCAGTTACGGTACACAGGACTTGGCCAGCACCTTGCTACCTGCTGCTTCTTTGGCACCCTTCCATTTGCTGAGGTTTCAGAAGTGTCTTCTAAACCACTGCTCCAGAGAACATTGGGTCTCAGCGTCACCTCAGAGCCCTCTGGTTGGTAAATGGAGCAAAGATGGAGCTTGGTATCTACCAATACTCACACCTGAGGCTACAGCTCCTGTGCAGAGTGGGGGTGGAGTTGGGGCAGGTTCTGAGACCCAGCACTTCGTCTCAGGCTCACACTCCTCTGCCAGGCCCAGACTGCAGCAGTGTGACTGACAGAGTCCCTCACACTCGTGCCGCATTATCCTTGTCACTTTGGTGTGTGTCAGAGTACACGGCAATTAGATCAGAGAGAAATGCTATTTGCTTCCTGTCAAGCGAGCATGGTTCTCTGTAAATTCTAATGACCAATGCCCAAACACAACCATGAATTGAAGATAAGGACGTTGTGGGGCTTGGAGAAATATACACCTAGATGTAGAACATCTATGGTACAGATACATACCTTTTTATTAATCCTGAGAGACTCACAGACATGGAGCAGAGCTGCTACTGACTCTCCCTGTGCCCAGCCACTCACAAGGCGCCCAGGAGGGATGGCGGGTTCTAGCCCTGGCCCGCCACCCCAGCAGAGCCTTGCAACAAGACAGACGACCCCCACACACACAATGAGGACCTCCATTCTCCACATCCGAACTTCCCTGTCGTCAGAACTCCACCTAGCAGACCAGCCTATCACAGCCTAGCTTTGCGCGGCCGCTTTGCGGCCACGCGGTTCTTCTATAAATGCTGAATTTAGAGATTACTACAAGAGTATGCTACCTGCACGGCAGAGCCTGGCAAGCTACCCGTGTTGTATTTGATATGCCAAATACCAATAACAATTTTAGACCTCATTCCCATGACATGATGGAATGGTTTGAGGCTCTTTATGTTCCTGTAGCAAGCACGTGCCCTTGGGTTCTACTAGCATGAGACAGGACATATGGAGATGTTACTGGTGCCCGCTCAAGCCAATTGATGATGAACGGGAAGACAGTGACAGTGAAATGTACTGGTTTAATAGGGAAAATGAATAAAATGAATAAGTGATTAGTTTAATGTATTGGTTTCTGAGTGTAGATAGTATTCTTCAATACCAGGCCTGAATTTAGAGACGCACTGCAATCTAAGTGGGAAGCTAAGGCCCAAATATTCAGTTGAAGGATGTGAGATGTATGATGCTTGGCTGTGGTAAAGAAGGGCATCCGTTTTCTTTATACCCTTAAGATGGGGTTTAGGGTCACCAGAAAGAAGGTGCTAACTAAATACTCAATGACTTAGATTCAGTTGGTCCACTTGACTGTAAAAAATCATACTCAGAGGAAAAAAAACCCAATTACAAAGCATTTCCTTATACAACTTATTAGCTTCTGAATAATTTGGAACTTTTTGCTAGTAAGGGTGGAAGAAGCAGTTGTTTTGAATGCATGGCGTAATGTAAGCTTCTTGCCCGTGTCATATTTGACGTGCCAAATACCAATAACAATTATGGACCTCATTCCCATGACCTGATGGAATGGTTTGAGACTCTTTATGTTCCTGGAGTGGGCTGATGCCCTTGGGCTATCTCACATGTGACAGGACATATTGAGATGTTACTGGTGCCCGCTCGAGTAAATCGATGATAGAAGGGAAGACAGTGATACAGTGATACAGTGATACATATACCTTAGATTTTAGAAAGTTTTAAGATGTACATATGTTACATGGGATGGGAACTAAATTAATCTGTGTATAAAATGCCTTTGAATTTCTTGTGATTAAGTTTTGAGTAAGCAGAATGTAAAATAGACAGTATTGATTTGGATGCTATTTATTGTTAGAAGGGATGTGAAATGCATGTGTAATACTCCATGTAAGCCACTGCATGAGGCAAGAAAGATGCACAACTGGTTAGCTGAGGAGTAAAAAGGCTCAGGTATTGTCTGTCAATCCCTGTCTTTCATTTTGATGGTACACAACTATGATTTGTAACACAATTCCAAAAACTTAGCAGAGCTGTCTTTAAACATACTCCAAGCATTTTTATTTTGTCTTTGTCTCATTCAACAGTTTTGACTTTTTGCACTGTAGTAAGGGGGACATTCAAGGATGCTGAGTCAGTTGAGTGAGCAGCCAACACTATTCTAGTCAGGTTGAGTGTGTGTTGTTCTTAGTGACTATGCCTTTTTGTTTTGGTGAGCTACCATGAAAAAAAAGCTGCTATAACACCTATTACAATATTTCCAGAATGGCGCAGCAGGAGAAAAAACATTTAGGAGATAGAGATTGGAATGTAGAGACAAAACGACTGGGTCTGAGAAGGGGTGTGGAAAAATGGAGGAATAGCAGCTAAATATAGTGAATATGTGACAAGCACAGTACCTATGCTGAACTTTGGATTTCCCACCCTTGATGGGTTACCAACAGTCGGTGGCTTGTCAACCTAGACGAGGAAGCAGCAGGGGAGGATATGGTTTGAAGCTAATGCACAAACAGCTGAGTTCATACATTTTCTGAGAGTTTAAGTAATTCTAAATATTCACTACAATACCTGGAGGTAAAATGTTTTTTCCCTGTTCTTGCTACTTGAACGTAATAGGCTCCTATACCATAATTAAAAGTGTATACTTTATTTGTCACAGCTTACTCTGGTTTGAAATAGAGCCAATATATACTGCTCTATATATGTGAGCAGTATATACTGACTCTCCCCAACCTAAATATTTTGGTTTTGTTTAGGAGAAAGAGAACTCTCACTGTTCTCATATTAAGGTTTGTTGAATCTGGGAAAGAGCCGCAGATATGAAGTCTAAAGCCTCCTAGTTGATTTCCACCTGCATCTCTCCAAAAAATGATAATAAATAGGGAAATAACAGCTTCATTTTCTTGGTTTATTTTTATTATGCTACTTGCACTCATTCATTCCACAGCTTCCTGAAAATCTTATCCTTGAAGAAAGCAGACTTAGAACCAGCTGCTTTTGTTACCTGACAGTAGTTAAAGCTTCAATTAGGTTGGTATCTCTTGAAAGTTGACATACTCATTTCTTTTTACGTATTTGTACAGACACAGAAGCAAGTCTGTATTTGGGTTGTGTTTTGGCAGGGTTTGAAGTCATGTTCAAAGATCTGAAAGAATTGAATGTTTGAGGACATACACTAGAATTCTAGCCTTCAGTTTATGTGCAAAATCAAAAACATGTAAAGCTTGTGGTATCTGAGCTTCATCTGATCATTCCTACATGAAAGTATAAAAGAAGGCCCAGAAAAAGGAGTCTTGTCAGTTGGAATGTTAGTTAAATAAGTACATAAGATAAACAGTTCACGGAAGGTTATGCAGCTGAATTTTCAATAAGAATTCATGAGACTATTGCAGTACTATATCCTGATAATCAGTTTTTTGAACTTTTTTTTCCTTATCCTCCTACGGACAAGGTTGCAGGTTTTAATGTTGCGAGTTTTAATATGCTTGATCTTCCTCTCTCTGAAACAGTTAAATCTGCCAATTTAAGTCCTACTTCTTCCTACTTTAACATTGTTTAGGAAATGTGGACAGTTTCTGAGCACAGATACACCTGTGTTCATTTCATATTTTCTCTGTGACAAATTTTCCTTTTTGAATACTTTAATTGTTTGAACTTCCTAGACACAACAGTGAAGGTGCCTGATGGTCATGGAGTAGGAAAGAAATCTGGAAAATGGGATCATTATGGACTTGATATGACAAGTGCTGAGAATGGTCCTAATAAAGCAGCTTGAATTATTGTTTGTATTCCCAATAATAAAAGGATGGATCATAACTACAATGGATTGGGGTAATGTGTATGTAAGTAAAAGAAATGGTTTAAGAATCCAAACACTGAGTTTTAGTCCTATTTGTTCCATTTGCTTGTTACATGACCTTGGGAAGTTATCTTACTTCTGTGCATTAATGTTTCCTTTCCTATAATGGAAGCAATTTAAGAACTACCATTTGTGGTTATTGTCACAGTTAAATAGTAAGATGTTGGTAAGAGCTTTGACAAATCATTGTCAAAGAATCAGCACCCAGTAGACTGGCAACTCACTAATAGTATCTATATATCATTATCAAGAATCAATTAAAAATTCTTATCTGGGGCATGTTTCCAGTCCAATCACTGACTCTTCACTTTTGTCCTGTTAATGTTGTTTCCAGAAATACCATTCCTTGGGATTGAATCTGTGTTATTAGAGAACTAGGGCTGTGGTCTGTCCCTCTGGCCCTTGCACCAGTGTCTCTAATAGTTGCCCGTGATCATTAAATTCTTTCTCCTTTCTACTATTTATCATTGTTTGTATTTTTGTTATTTGGTCCTATATTCTTTTCACACTCTGGAATGCAGCTATGCTCACCACTATACCACCAACGCTCTTTTCACACTCAGGTTTAAACTGAGTTGCTCTATTAATTTAAACTTTGCCACTATGAATATGAAAAGAAAACAAATACAAACTCAAATATATACACGCAGAGCAATAACTATACATTTCCCAAACAATAACTGTTTTGTAAAAATTATGTATTTTTCTGTTTTAAATTTTTTTACGTTTTCCATATTACAAACTGAACATCTGTTTAAAAGTGTCCATACATTGTAATGTCCTAAATATCCAGAAATAAATATTGCTACTATTATAAATATCTATGTATACACAAAAATGTTTTAAATGATGAAAAAAGGGGATGGGGTGATAGTATATTGTGTAGGTGGCTGACCCTGGTTAGATCCCTTGTACTATAAATGGTCCCCTGAACCCCTCCAAGAGTGATACCTATGTGCAGAACAAGGGGTAAGAACTACCAGGTGTGGCTCAAAAACCAATAAAATAAAACGCTGAAAAAGAATAATAAAAGCTTATTTTTAAAAAGCAAAAAATGGGGTAGACTTAACACCTAATATATTCTCCAGTTATTAAATCTGCTTTTAATCCCGCCCAGATGTGCATTAATTGCCCTGTTCTATTTGGGTTGTAAATATCAGACTTAAACATTGTGCAATATGAAAATTAGATGAGACCTTAAAAATGTTTTAGTTCAAACACATCTTCAATGTTTCTATTTCTATTTTGTAATATTTTGACATATTATTGGTTTGCATATGCTCATACACTTACAGTGATAAAAATTTACCACCCTTTAAGCTTCTTTATTTCATTCTAGACAATTCTGACTATTAGAAGTCTCCTCTTTGACCCTCATTCACTGATGGTGAGTCTGTAAATTGTTCCAGATTCTGTGGAAAGTAATATGGAGATTTCTTAAGGAATTAAAAGCAAAATAATCATATGATCTAGCAATTCCATTTCTAGGTATCAGGAATACAGAAAAGCTAATTTATAAAGGTATTTTCATACCTAAAGTTATTGCAGCACTATTTAAAGTAGCTATGACCTGACAATAACCCAAGGCCATTTGCAACATCAAAGCTGAAAGCAGAGTGGGTCATGCTAAATGAAATGTCAGAAGGAAAAAGGCAAGTAGCAGTGATCTCACCCACTGTGGTATATGAAGAAGCAAAGAAAGCAAGGGGAGAGTTAATGGTCATTGAAAACAAATCCATTGACTACAAAACTGAGATCATTAAGATGGAAGAGTGGGTGGGCTAAAAGGCTATGGTGGGCTGTAGAACAAGGGAAATGAGGTAATGGCGTGGTAACATGGTACCCCTAAAGTATATAAACTATGAATTATATTCTTATAAGCCATTGTTACCACAATAAAATATATTGTTAAAGAGAAAGTGGTGGGGACGGGGGAGTGCTGTCTTGGGCCACAGTCTGCAGTAATCAGGACTATTGCTGGCTCTGAGGCCAGGAGCAGACGATGATGGGGTGATGGGGATTCTAGCTGTGCTAAGCTGTAAGCACCTTACTTCATTCCTAAAGAAAACTTTTTGCTTTGTTTTCTGAAATGTTATTTGTTTCACCAGAGATGCTTTATAGTGCAGAACTTATAGCTTTTTGTATTTATTGAAGTATAATTGAAATTATATTGAAATAAAGTCAAAAGGATATCATTATGAATGTTAACATTTTATATTCTAGTAGAAGATATCTACTTGTGCAGTCATCAATATAATCAAATTTTTTTTTTTTTTTTTTTTTTTTTTGGGTCACACCCGGCGATGCTCAGGGGTTTCTCCTGGCTCTGCACTCAGGAATTACTCCTGGTGGTGCTCAGGGGACCATATGGGATGCTGGGGATCGAACCCAGGCCGGCATAGGCCGACCGTGTGCAAGGCAAACACCCTACCCGCTGGGCTATCGCTCTGGCTCCGTAATCTAATTTTTTAAAGAACATTTTTATCACCTTTTTTTCACCTTTTTATCCTAAACTTCAGCCCCAAACAGCTACTGATCTGGTTTCTTTCTCCACTGTTTGAACATTGCTTCACATATTGTAGAAGTTGAATCATGTAACACATAGCTATTTGTGTCTGCATATTTTGCAGTTAGTCTATTTTATTTATTTATTTATTTATTTATTTATTTATAACATTATGTCATTCTTTTATATTCCCAAGTACTACTCTATTCTGTGGAAATACCATATTTTATCCATTACTAATTGATGCATATTGTTTCTGTTTGTTGCTATGAACATTAATGTATAAAACTTCATGTACTTTTTTCCTGTATGATAAGTACTTACACATAGAACTTCTGTGTCATGTGGTAGACTAATATTTATTACTTTATTTGCTTATTTTGTGGTGCTGGGGATCAAACCCGGGACCTTCTACCACTGAGCTATATACCTTGCCCCATGTTTAACTTTAATTAAAAATTTTTTTTTGGGTTTTTGGGTTACACCTGGCAATGCTTATGGGTTCTCCTGGCTCTGCACTCAGGAATTACTATTGGCAGTACTCAGGGGACCATATGGGATGCTGGGATTAAGGCCCGCTTTGCTAGACTCTTGATCCAGCCCCACCCCCATGTTTAACTTTAAAATGAACCTTAAATTTTTTTTCCAGCATGTTTTAACATTATATGTTCCCAGCAACAATGCACCATATTTTCACTTTCTTTGCATCTTGCTAGCATTAGTCACTATCATACATTTTGCAGAAATCATTCAAATAAATATTTAATTTTGTTGTAGGTTTAGTTCATGTTAACACAATATATTATTTAGCATCTTTTCATGTACTTATTAGCCTCTGCTTATCTGCTTTATTAAATGTATGTTTAGATATAATTGCCTATTTAGTTTTGATTTCACTGTGACTTTATATAATCTGTTAGATTATATAATCTTTATATATTCTGATTGCATGCGGCCTCGCCGCATGCAAGCAGGTTCTAGCCCTGGCCCGCCACCCCAGCAGAGCCTCACAACAAAGCCAGACGACCCCCCCACTCCATGAGGACCTTCAATTTCCACATCCGGACTTCCTCCTCGTCAGAACTCCACCCAGCAGACCAGCCCATCACACCCGGCTCGCATGGCCACTTGCGGCCGCGGTTCATCAATAAATGCTGGATTTTGAGATGACTACAAAAGTATGCTACCCACACGGCAGAGCCTGGCAAGCTACCCGTGTCGTATTTGATATGCCAGATACCAGTAACAATTATAGACCTCATTCCCATGACCTGATGGAATGGTTTGAGGCTCTTTATGTTCCTGGAGCAAGCAGGTGCCCTTGGTCTCTACTTGCATGAGACAGGATATATGGAGATGTTACTGGTGCCCGCTCGAGCAAATCGAAGATGAGCGGGAAGACAGTGATACAGTGATACAGTGATTCTGATTAAACTTTCTTAGCAACTACTGCACTTGCAAATATTATCTACTTACCTGTAGCCTGATTCATTTATTCCATTAATGCTGTATTGTGGAGAAAAATTTTTCTTTTAGTTAAGCTTTATGTATTCACTTTTCTTATATGAATTTGTCTATTCATGTTATATTTATGAAAGTTCTGTTTACCTCATGGTTGCAAAGATTTTCGAGAAGTTTAAATTTTAACTCATCATTAGGCTTGCAATACATTTAATATTAATTTTTTCATATGGTTTGAGATAAAGGTGTATGATCTCTTCTATATCCTCTTTCTTCAAAAAGTCATTTTATGTTTGCATATAGATATCAAAGTCATTCCTTCCTTCCTTCCTTCCTTCCTTCCTTCCTTCCTTCCTTCCTTCCTTCCTTCCTTCCTTCCTTCCTTCCTTCCTTCCTTCCTTCCTTCCTTCCTTCCTTCCTTCCTTCCTTCCTTCCTTCCTTCCTTCCTTCCTTCCTTCCTTCCTTCCTTCCTTCCTTCCTTCCTTCCTTCCTTCCTTCCTTCTGTGATTTACAAAGTTACTCATGGTGAGTTTCAGGAACAGAATTCCTGAAATTGAGAAATTGAGATTGGTATTCCAGTACCAATCTCAGCACCAATGTCAACTTCTTTCTGTCAATGTTCCCAGGTTTCCTCTCATCCCATTCCCAACCATCCTCCTTGACAGGTGCATTTTTAGGTTTGATTGTTCTGGTTTGGATCTCATGTTTACAGTATTGTTTGCTCTGAATGTGTGTGTGTGTGTGTGTGTTTGTGCACGTGCATACGTGTGTGTGTGTGTGTGTGTTCTGACATAGGACTTATTGGCAAGGTGTGCTAACAATTTGCAACATAAATTTTTAATTGAAAGAACTTTGAGTATCCATGCACACATCCTTATAAAGACTCATGTTACTGAATTCCCTTGTGTCTTTGCCATTTTTTTTGATCCTTAAAATAAACATATATTTTGTGTTTTTTTTTTGTCTTTCATATAGTTTATTATGTCTCATAAATTGAGACAATTGTTAAAATGTTTTTCAGGCTGGTCAAAAATGGGCCAGGTAGTATTTCATAGACTGCTTTCATCCTGAGATCAGAACGGGGTGTGCTCCATGAACGCCTGTTTCAGGGCTAAAGTGGGAGGCTTTTGTGCAGAGAAGGGTATCTGTCAAAGAGAAATATTGGCAGGCAACATTTAATATTTAGAAAGTACCAGAAACTGAGAAACTTCATTATTAATTTCTAAGCTCAAAGTACAGAGTTAGGAAATTGTAGTTGAAAATAGTATGACAGTAGGAAACAAGATGAGGAATTTATAGATGAATGTCTATTAAGCTCAGAAATAAGTTTGGCCCTTAATCATTCACTGAAGATGATTCAGTTAATAAATGTTTGCTGAGCATTTGTCATAATAACTACCTAACATTGAATTCCTGATTCATGCCACCTATTCTGCTGAACACTTTGTATACTGTGTCCCTACAAAATTTTTATTATCACCATTTTGAAAAAGAAAATGGAGGTTTAGAGATATCTTAGACATGATCATATTTCACAGTTTTTGAGCATGTCCTCAGCACAGGTGTTACAACTTTAGAGTTATAATAACCCACAATTCTACTACACTATGTGTGAGACTTTGGGCCCCAGTGGTGGACAGGAAACACAGCCTCTGCCCCCAGGGATACAGACTCATCCCTGGTTGTCGGGCGCTCCACTGGGGTCCCCGACAGTGCCGGGAAGCGAGTTCCCTTCTACCTCCGAGCCGGCGAGGAATGGATGAACACTCAGGAATCCGATTCGGTTTTAAAAGGCTTTACTTATCACAGGTTCAGGCATACAAATCAGCAAAAGGAAAAACCCGATGCTTAGGATTCCAGGCTAGAACCCCAGCCACGTGTAGGCCAAGATGGCGACCACCACGTGTAAAAGCTTCTAAGGGGAATAAACGCTCACAAGGCGAGATCCCACAAGGAAGAAGACAGGGAGAGTGGGAACCGGCTAGTTTATATCCCTGTAACTCAGACCTTCCTCCCATTGTTATGGAAAGCAGGGAGGGTGCAATGCCCTTAGGTAATCCCTCCCTGCATCTCACCTAGGGCCTTTACTGTGCTAATGTTTTGAGCTGGGAATTCCTTTGTAATGTAGAGAAGGGGGTTTCTGAGATGGCATGTCACTGTACCAAAGACCAACACCAATGCCAGTTAAATATTTCTCCAAGCCTTCACAAGTCTCCTCTACTTCATTGTAGTTTTATATTGTAGTTGCCTTTGAGTATATCAGGGAGCCATGCTTGTTTGCTTGGAAGCAAACAGCATTTCTCTCTGGTCTAATTACTTAGGTGCCCTACGTTTCCAGGCTAATATGCTGGTAAGATCTAGCTAGTCCCACGATGATTGTGATAGCATGGGAGAATATTTATACCAGCTAGTACAGCATACATGGTTGGATAAACTGCCACATTTAGACTACCCCCTTATCTACGGAGTGATTTTGCGGGAGGCAATCTAGAACAGATGCAGCGGCCCTTAGGAGTCCTGCAACACCTGGTGTCCCATGGACAGCTCAATATATGCACTAAACAGGGATAGATGGTCCACCCAGCAGAGCACTCTGTCATACAACATTATCGGAATGAGATTCTGTGTAGTTGAAAACATCCATTTTAAAAATTCTAATCTTTAAGGAATGAACATTTGACTTATCTCAGTGGCTAAGATCCTGTCACAAAGTTGTTGCTAATCAAGGAGAAAAAGAGCAAAATTTAAAAAAAGAGAAACAAGCTTTCTTTTTCTTAAGCAAAACTGAGACAGGAATTCAAAATCATTGCAAATAGAGAAGGGAAAATTAGAGGGAGAAAATTTAGTCATGCCTGGCAGTATTATAAATTGGGAGAAAAAATTTTCTGGTGTTTATTTTTTAATTCAAGTCATAAGTAGAATTGATGACGCCTTTTCAACTCAAGACATCAAGACTTGGATTTTGGGGGGAAAGAGGGAGAAAGAAAGAGGAGAGAGAGAGAGAGAGAGAGAGAGAAACAGGTGATAGTGAAGAGAGAGAGGAAATCGGAGGAAAAGGGACTTGCATGCAGCTGCATCAGCCACAATCCAGTTTTGATTCCTGGCTCTACATATGGTCCCTGAGGTCGGTCCTGAGCATAGAGCCAGGAACAGCACTTTTTGGGTGTAACTCCAACCACCTCTTTCAAACAAACAAAAAAATACTGAATGTTTTCAATGTAGCACATTTATGCACAGTTTTGGCCCCTGAATGTCTTCCTTCCTTTATAAAAAAAAATTAGGCCACATCTGTCTTTGCTGAGGACTTAATTTCCAACTCTATGCTCAAGGATCACTCCTAGCAGACTCAGGAGAACTATATGGGATGCTGAGGAATGAACTGTATTGTCTCATGCAAGGTAAGTGCTCTAGCTACTGTTAATCAAGTCTGTGCAAATTTTGACATTAATATACATGAAAATTTGTTCTACAGTTTTGATTTTTCCTTTTTGTAACATATAACTTAAAATAAGAAAGGATGATCCTGACTGATAGACTATTTTGTGAGATGTAGTGTCTAGCTTAGAGTGATGGAAAGGGCAGAGCAGAGAAAGGCAGAGCAAATGTAAGCCTGTAGAGTGTACGCATTCCCTGCTGTGTTCATGGTAGTTTCTACAGTGGGTGAGGCACTACCTTCCCTACACAGTACTGAATAGAGGATGGTTTAGGCTGAATATTAATAAAAGACACAAACAAAGGGATGAGAACAAATGGAAGAAAGAGTAACTTATTCATCCTAGAATAGTGAGAGACAGTATCTAACATTAGAAACTTTTGCTCTGCCCTTGAGTTGGACTCACTGAGAATAAAACATTTAGGAAGGCCAAGTCTACAGAAAAATTTACTGTATCTATGTGCCCAGGTGTCTTTTTGCATACTGAACATTTTTTCCTTTGCAGGTTTTATTCTAAATCTGTCTTTACTTGTGTTGGAAGAAGGTTTAGTCCTGGAGGTCTTGCACATTTCCATGTAGGCCAAGCATGCAAGGCTTGAAATTACTTGACAAGACTTGTTGAAATGCCTTGTGCATGAAGAGATGAATCTGGGGAGAAGCTAGGACAGTTCCTTCACCCTTGTGGAAGATAGTCAAGAGTTGGTTTCTTATTCAGTTCCCGAGTTTCAAGAAAGCACAGGGCATTCTCCCACGTTTTCTTCCCTTCTCTCTTTGAGGTACAGCAGCAATCTTCTCTGTGTAAGTCTATTACTTTGCTCTTCTGTTGTTCAGAGATACTCTCCATGGCAGAGAAACCCATCACTGTGCCATCTTTGGTCTGTTCCCTTCAGTTCAGTGTCATGCTGTGGGATTAGGGACGTAGGCTATGGATGTAGGCTGTGGATGTAGGCTATGGGCTGCTTTTGCTTTGACATGTCAGAAATTATTTGACCATGTTATTACTTCACTTATTTGAGATGTAGTCAGCCAGCCTAGGAATAGAACTCATTGTTGCTACCCAGTTATGACTACTTTCCTGTTGGAAGCCTCTGATTAGTGATGTTAAACTATTCATCACCTACATTCCTGTGTTAAGCAAAAAAGTTTTATAAGTTAGTTAATAATTATGTTTTGATAGAATGAATCAAGAATTGAGTAAATGTTCAAGTTTTCTTTTCTTTGCTTTTTATTTAATCACCATGAGATACAGTTACAAAGTGGTTCATAAATCAGTTTCAATGTTCCAATGTCTACCAGTGCACATTTCTTGACACCATTGCCCCTTGACAATGATTCTTTTCTTCTTCCTCCTCCTCCTCTTCCTATTTCTTCCTCTTCCTATTTCTTCTTCTTCTTCTTCTTCTTCTTCTTCTTCTCCTCCTCCTCCTCCTCCTCCTCCTCCTCCTCCACCTCCTCCTCTTCTTCTTTTCTTCTTCTTCTTCTCCTTCTTTTTCTTCTCCTCCTCCTACACCTTTTCATCCTCCTCCTCCTCCTCCTCCTCCTCTTCTTCTTCTTCTTCTTCTTCTTCTTCTTCTTCTGCTTCTTCTTCTTCTTCTTCTTCTTCTTCTCCTTTTTTCTTCTTTTCTTCTTGGAATAATCCACAATGATTGGGACCAGATTGTGGAGGCTGTGTAGTTCATATTTTTGTAGTAGGTGAAGATGTGCCTGAAATACTTTCTTATGAGCAAAAACCTTTAAATTTTGATAAGAAACGATATGGTAAAAATTAATATCATATATTTTAGATTATAAATGATGAATTAGGTTACATAGTAAATTGTTTTAGTCATACAGATAATAGAAATGGTGCTAATTTTATATGAAAGGAAAATAAGATAAAAATCAATGAATGCAATTTCATAGAAATTTCTACTTTCTTTCATTCATTCTTTCTTTGAAGATATTTAATAGTTTCACTGATTTGTACCTAATCACATTTGGTAGTGGCATAATATCCCATTAGACACTACCAGATTACACGCACTTTGAAGGTAAGGTCATTGTATTTTCATAAGATTGTGGTAACAAGCATTGTACTGATTCCATACTTAAAGTTAAATAAATATTCTGGGTGACAGATGACAAATTCTGTTTAATTATGTCAAAGTCTTACTTTATAGAATCAAGATTTTCCAGGGCTGGAGTGATAGTACAGCAGGAATACTGTTTGCCTTGTTTGTGACTGACTGAGATTTGATTCCCAATACTCCATATTTCCCCCAAAACACCTCTAGTTATAATTACTGAGTTTACAGCCAGGAATTAAACATTCACATTCAACATTTCCAAGTGGCCCCCAGAAAAAACACACAACAAAAATAATCAAGATTATTCTTAAAAATAAAGCACAATATAAGTACAGATGTCATATATTTATTTTTATCATCACAAATAATAGTCATAATATACTTAATATGTTCTCAAGCATATGATAGGAAATTGAGATATGAATGAAATATAAATTTTCCATTCATTCAAAGTACTGAATTTAATTTGAGAGGCAAGATGGTTTCAAATGTGAAACCACCAAGTGACAAAGCACAGTGAGTTTTATTATATGCTGAAGACTTCAAGGGAGAAAGATCAAGTGAGGTGATTTTTTCAGGGATGGGTTTTGAAAAAAGGTGGAATTTCACAATATATTTTATTAAACTGAACTTTGAATTTAAAAAAGATTTTTCATTTTATTTTAGAGGCAAGTAACTAATCTTTTTAAAATATATATTGCATTTAATTTTGGGGCGGGAGCTATAGTTCAGCGGGTAGGGTGTTTGCCTTGCGGCCGGCCTGTGCCAGCCTGGGTTCGATTCCCGGCATCCCATATGGTCCCCCGAGCACTTCTATGAGTAATTCCTGAGTGTAGATCCAGGAGTAACCCCTGAGCATCGCTGGGTGTGACCCAAAAAAGCAAAAAAGAAATTTGTATTTAGTAGCTGGATTACATTGTTGTAATTATCATGTCTTCCCTGTTTTAATAAAAATAAATTTAATAAAAAATTCTGTGCTAGTGTATCTTAGAATTTACGTGAAATAGGTAAAACCTGTAGATGTAAAATTTAATATGAGTCTTTTAATTGAGGGAAGATCTCAAACATTCACAGAAGGCAAAAATTAAAATGACCCAAAAAATAATAGAAGCCAAATTTTATGTTCAGAGAAATTGAATAAGCATAGTGAAATGGTCACTTTAATTCAGTGATTAAATACTATGATTGAAATATGTGTGAGATCTTGAATGATTCACAGTATATTTATAAGTAGGTAAATTACTGAGTAACACAGAAGTTATATCTATCCTCAGCCTCTCAAGTAAATAGATTGTTCTTGAAGGAAAAATCTTTGATCCCTATTAAGAACTCCCTTGAAGAGATATTTGCCTTATCCACTCGACTTCAAGTCAATGAATGTTAATAACTATTTTTCTGATAATAATCATATATAGATAATAAATATGAGTACTTTATCTCATGTTATAGGTATCAAAAATTAGCAAATTTGTCCCCAATCATGAACAAGTGGTTTTAGTTAGAAAGGTTGTTTGTTTTGGGTATGTGTTCAAGTAGTTGTAGCCATGAAAGCCATTGAACTTTTAAGAACTTATTTTCTTGCTTTTTTTAGTGGGCAACTTCTCATACAATACTTGGTTTATTGATTTCTTTAAAATCCAGCAAATATTTTTCATCTAATTCATTATTTTGCCTTGCCTAAATCAATAAATCATCATTGGCTGCTTGAAGCAGGAATGAATTTATCTATATATCATATTATAATATATTTTAATATGACATATTTTAATATTTATATTTGGTATGATATATTATAATATAAATAAATTCATATATATGTATATATATAGTATTGTATTATATTGTATTGCCCAAACTGTTTAGATATCTGCTAATTATACCTTGACAGACCAACTGACCCAAGTTTGATCCTTTTCTCTTTAAAGATCACATTTACATCCAGGTTCTTCTTGGCATTATATTAAAATGTTTTGTTCTCTGTATATAGTGGATTAGCAGCAATGACAAGGTGACTATCATTGCAATTGTGTAATTACACGAGGGCTCTGGTTTTATATATACGATTTTTAAATTATGAATACCTATCCCACTTCCTGAAAGTATGTCAGATTATTTTTTGGGAGGGGTTAGGTAAGACTGGGTGGTTCTCAGCTCTTACTCCTGCTCTTATGCTACTTGGGCAAACCACATGTGGTGTCAGGGATTGAACTTGAGCCAACTGAATGCAAGGCTAGTGTCCTAGCTATCGTATTATTTCTCTGGTTGAAGAATACTTAATGGAGTGTAGATCAATGAAATAGAAACAAACAAAATATAATGCTAAAAGAGAACATGATATCACTACTTAAGACATTTTGTTGCTTTAATTCCATCATATTAAATTCAAGCTAGATACTCTGGTTTTGTAATGTTTATTGAGATTGGAAAGCTATTTCCAGATCAGCATAAGAAAATAGAAATATAGAGCATTGTAAAATTGGTCTGTGATGAATTTAAATTCTGAGATGACCAGAGGGTCTGAGCTAAAGAAGCAGACATTTTCTTGTCAACCTTCTCCTTTTGACTGCAACCACTCACCCTGGGGAAATGGATGCTGGCCCGAAGGTGGCACATGCCATGTAGTTTCCACACAAAGACTGTTTGTTGTTGCAAATCCCTACTAAACTAGCTTCTAAATTTTCTTATAACTAGATCAGATTTGTAAAAATGAGCTTAGTACTTGTTGGGATGGGATAAATCAGTTATATCTTATTGTTGTTTAAAATACTTCAAAGGAATATATTGAAAAATGCTTAAAGTTGGGTTGGTTGCTCTAGCAACAAAGCCAAGCTTCTGAAGATTATCCTCAGTGTCTGAAGCTTTCAGCAGCAGCAAAAGGAAAGGTAATTAGTCCTGGACCTGGCTTTTAATACTTGGCTTTAAGTCACTAGACCAACAACCAAACAGCAATATTAATACACATTTAAATAAAGCTTGTGAATCATTGTAAGCTTTCCTTGGAAATCAAAAAGTGCTAATACAATTTTTCTTTATAGTAAGAAAAAATTTCATAGTTATTATGCCAAAGATAAAAGTAACTGAATTAAAGACTATTTGAATATCAAATAAAAATATGTAAAGTTTAGGTAGATATAAGTTTGGATTTTTTAAGTATGTTGGTCTGTAGAATAATTGATTTCTATGGTTAACACTTATTCATGGCTCTTTGAACAAAGAGCATCTTATTGCAATTGAATTATAAACAATTGTGCTTTTGTCTATTTAAATGATATCTAAGTTATGAGCAGCAAGAGAGAAGAGATAACTATTTAAAAAGAAAGAAGATAAATAATATTTGATTTACTTTTTTAGGTATAATTTTTCTTGTCTTTGATGGAAAAGAAAGAATGCCTCTGGACTGTGAGAGTTATCCCACTTCCTTCTTCCTCAGAATTGACACAAGACATTTGAACAATAGATCAGGCGTCTTCGTTCATGGGTTTAAGCAACTAGCGGTAGGATTACAATTTGGGTTTTATTTATTTGGGGGGTGCTCCTCATGGTACTGGAGGCTCAGATGATACTTGCATGAAATAGTGTGTGACCCCATGGGTTTGGTGCTCAAGCCTATCAGCCCTGGAGCCCGTGTATTCCATCTCTCTGAGCTCATCACCCAGGTCCTGCAATGAGCTTTTTAAAAGTCTAGGCAAGTTTAGGTGTTGTTCACATGACAAAGAATCCTCAGCATCATGACATACTGAAGGACACGGAGACGTTGGATGTTTCTGTTGTGATACTTTCTGGTGTGGGCTGGCAATCCTGTGACTTTTGCTTACCCCCTGTGACTTTTGTTTGCTTACCCCCTGTGACTTTTGTTTGATTATATAGGAATATAGTATAGGAACTCATTCGATAACAAATTTAGTAAAGTTTTTATTGGCTCTTTAGAAACATTCTATTTTATGCACCTGAGAGCATACTCCTAGGCACAAAATGTAAGACTTGAACTTATACTGGGGGTAAGGAAGATTTTAGTGTAAAAGATTTGCTAGGGTTCTTCTGAATTGTCCATTTGGAAAATTTATGTTGCCACATCTACGATAAGAAAGGTTAAGGTTGGAGCTGTAATTTGGTTATTTTAGATATAAATTGAATTGGAGGAGCTACTCAAGAGCAACTCTTAAGGGGAAGATGGTTATTGTGTCTAAAATTCTAAATAAATGACCATTTTAAGAACTCTCAGATATAAGTGAGATGATTAGTTAGTGAGAGACTGTAGTAAACAAAACATAATTAATAAACTGTGGAGAACTCTGATACCTAAAGTTGTTAAGTGAGGATAGGTTTGTAAAGGAGATTGAGAAAATAGACACCAGGAAAAGAGCAAAATAAGGGGAACTAGGAAGAGTGTGCTTCTATCAGGTATGTTTGAGTCTTTGGAAAAGAATATAGTCTAGACTGTTATCCAGTTCTTTAAAAAAGATATAGTATGGAATATGTTCAAAGTTAGGTGTCCATGGACACTTTTCTTCACTGAAGTGTAGACTGACACATTATGTTATCTAACTATTCATTTCCCTGTACATAGTCAGGAACTCAGGAAATTTTATATTGTGCTAAGCATTAATTATCTAAAGAAAGTTTAACACATTACAACTATTACTACTACTACCACCAATCTTTAAGGCAAAAATGCTCTATCAATATTCTACTATTTTGGTTTGTATCTAGTAAAAATATGTGATGTCTCCACATATTTAAATTAAATATGTGGAGATTAAATTAAAGTTTTGATTTGAGAATTCTTTATATTAAATAAAAGTACACACCAGAAAACATTCAATATTTGAATTTGAATATAAATATGAACTGTGGCTTTCTAAAGAAGAAATATAGTAGTTGAGTAAATTATTTTAGGTTATGAACAAAGACCTTAAATCATTGCCATAAAATATAGTATTAATCCAGATTGATGTAAGGCATCTCCAGAATATTTTTATGCTATATTTTTGACTGCCTCAATTACTGTATAGAATTCACCCTTTCTAGTAAGAGTAACATACCAATGTGCATATGTATTTTTTCCCCATTTCCTTGATCATGTAAAACTTCTGTCGCATCCACAAAAAAAATGTGCATGAAGAGATCGTTGGTCTCATCTCTCCATCTTGCCACATAATTTTTACAGCTGTTCCTCAGTTGTTAATATATTTCTGTGGAATATGTGTAAATAGACATGAGCAAACTGTCTAAAAAGTTATTCAGCTAACCAGTGAACCATGTAATCTGTTGGTTCAGAGACAACAGATAATAGAGTGAGATATTTGCTTTACCATCCACACACTCCATGTCGCATCTAAGCTCAAAAAGTCAATTTATGTTCTGTTGGGGCATGTCTCATCACACTATATTATCACATCAGGGATAGGAAATTTGGATAATGACTATCTGATTTAGAAAAAGAGAGACTATTTAGTGAATTGAATATCTGTGAGGTGGGAATTTTGAACTAGAATTTGGTTACATCCTTGGTTAATTTGATTCTCTATATGTGTTTCATCACTGTTTTCCTCTCTTCTAACAATGTAAGTTAGAAATAACCTTGTTAATTAGCATTTATTTTTAGGTTGATGACATGACACAACCAAGACATAGTGGGAACATTCCAGTAGGACATAGTACTAGCAATAAAACTCATTTTCAAAGAGACATAGGTTATGGAAATGAAAATTAAAGGTAAATCTTGTAGGTACACTTTAAAATGTGCCTGTTTTGAATAGTGAGAACAAAGAAACCATTAATAAAAGATTCAGTTGATCGGTAGCCCTTTTCTTTGGCACCTACAGTTAAAAATTTGATGAATACACATCACTTTCTCTCCTTATAAAGTTTATTTGACTTCTTAAGATTCCAGAAATTAAGTCCAGTTTCCCCTGCTCTGTTGTCCAAGTTTATATTTGTAATTTTAACTCTAACTCTTTGAGCTCCTATCAAATCAAGCTTTAGTAATTCTTCCCCTTTATATGTGTATCAATGTATAGAAAATTTAAATCTTTAAAAAAGGTTTAATAATGGCACCCATCATTTTTACCTGCTCCATTTACATTTTTCACTTAAGTTCAGATCCTATTCAGATGGAGTTCTTACTGACTTTTCCTGGCTAGAAGTGAGCTCATAGCACTTCATCTGCACCTCTCATAGGCAATTAACACCTTCTTTATCTTGATTATGCATATACAAGTTTTATTTCCTTTTATATACTGAAATATAAATTCATTTTTTTGTGTAATTGATGACAGGTTAGCAGAATCAACAAAAGAGCAGGAGAAAGAGAAATTCTCGGAAAAAGGGAGGAGTCCTGCCCAAGTCTAAGTAACACTAGATTTGAACTTCAGAAAAAAAAAAAACTTGAAATCTACTGGCCTTCCTAGGATCACTCCAAGGCTGACCAGTCTTAGATAAATATGGATATAAAGGGTTGTGTTCTAAGTGCTAGCATGGATGAAGGGGAAAGGAGACTCTCATCCATTGTTAGTGGGAATGCTGACTGGTACAGCCTTTTTGGAAAACAATATGGACATTCCTCAATGACTATAATTGAACTCCCATTTGATCCAGCCATACCACTCCTGGGGAATATACCCTGGGAAGTCAAAACACACAGTGGAAACACCATCCCTACTTTTATGTTCATAGCAGCATTCATTATTCACAATATCTAGAATCAAGCAACAACCAGAGTGCCCGAGAATCGATGACTGGATAAAGAAACTTTGGTACATCTACACAATGGAAAACTATGCATCTGTTAGGTAAAATGAAGTTATGATATTTGTCTATAAATGGATGTACATGGAGAGGATCTTGTTGAGTGAAATTAGCTAGAAGAGAGAGACAGACATAGAATGACTGCATTTATTTGCATGACATAAATATATATATATATATGTACATATTATGATACCAATATCCAAGGTCAGATGAAATGTGGATCAGAAGGTCTTTGGATCAGGAGGTGGATATTACCACAAACATGTGGGATTCAGAGATTAGGTAAGATAGAGAATGGAACAGTATGCCAATAATTGTCAAAAGTGCTATTACCCACATAGAACTGAACATTAAACACAGGCAAAAAAAATATACATGATGACCTCTAAGTATATGTATTACAATCCACAAATTGTAAGAGAAGGAAGAGAGAAAGAGAGAGATAAAGAGAAAGAGAGATAAACAACCTGCCATAGAGGCAGGCGAGGGAAGGGGCGAGGGGCATAGGGGACATTGGTGGTGGAAAATGGGCACTGGTGGAGGGATAGGTGCTGGAATACTGTACGACCGAAACCCAAACATAAACATTTTTGTAATTGTTTATCTTATGGTGGAATAATAAAATATATTAACAATATTTATAAAAAAGGGTTGTGTTCTGTTCTTTTTTAAAAAAATAGATAATTATTATTTCTTTGTGTAGCAACAAGTTATAAACTTGAGCCCAGTGTACTGGTTTAATAAATGGATTGAATTTGAATAGTTCCTTTCTAATTGGATGGGCAGAATGGAGGCAAGATTGTTGAGTAAACCTCAAGGACTTGGTATCTGTTAGAGAAAATCACTTTCAGATTTGCTTTTTTTAACTGATTTATTTTAAACACCATTATTTACAAAGTACAAACTTTTTCACAATACAGTTGCTAGAAAGATTCAACATTCAGCACCAACCCCACCACCAGTGTGCCCCTACCACCACCAGAGACCCGCATTTCCTTCCCACCCTCCATCCCCCTCCTGATGCCTGTTCACTTAGCCAGCATCAGTTATGTTGATCCTTACAGCTCATATAAAGGGAACTGTAATGATAAGGACATGCCTCATTTTTTTTCCTAGGGAGATGTGTGGGGAGTCTGGTCAGTTTCTGTTCTTGGATTCACTTTCTGTGTTTTCAGAAAACAGTGGTTTTTCTACTGACAATCCCAGACACACCATCACCACAGCTACTGACAACACTTACTTCACTTTTATCTCTGCTTCTATTTGAGCTTTTCCTATTCATACACTGAACAATTCATTCTATATTAGTGGTTGGAGCTAATTTTTTTTTTAATTTTTTATTATACCACAGTGAAACATACAATTACAAAGGTGATCATAATTGGTTCTTGGTAATACAGTATACCAGCACCCATCCCTCCACCAGTGCCCCATTTCCACCACCAATGTACCCCACCCCCTCCTGCCCACCCCCATGCTGCCTTAATAGCAGGTACCCCAGTTTCCTCTCTTTCTCTCTCTGTCTCTCTCTCTGTCTCTGCATCTCTCTGCCTCTTATTTTACACATTGTGGCTAGCCCTACAGGTATTTAGAGTTTATCACTTAAGTCTCTTTGTGTATATTCAATGGTGAGTCTTAATCTGCCATTACCATTTCCCACATTTAGTAAAACACTGGTATCTATTTATGTCGTATTAATGAATGCAGTCATTCTATATCTGTCCTTTTCCTTCTGACTAATTTCACTCAGCATGATAGTCTCCATGTCCCTCCATTTGCAGGTAAATTTCATAATGTCATCTTTTCTGACAGCCGCATAGTATTCCATAGTGTAGATGAACCACAGTTTCTTTAGCCAGTCCTCTGTTGTGGGGCATTTAGGTTGTTTCCAGATTCTAGCTATAGTGAATAGCGCAGAGATGAATAAAGAAGTACAGATAGTGTTTCTGCTATGTGTTTTTCGGTCTCTCGGGTATATTCCCAGGAGTGCTATTGCTGGATCAAATGGGAGCTCAATATCTAGTTTTTCGGAGGAATGCCCATATTGTTTTCCAAAAGGGCTGGACCAGTCGGCACTCCCACCAACAGTGGATCAGAGTTCCTTTTTTCCCCACATCCACGCCAGCACTGGTTGTTCTTGCTGTTTTGTATGTGTGCCAGTCTCTGTGGTGTGAGATGGTACCTCATTGTTGTTTTGATTTGCATTGGAGCTAATTTTTTAAATACAGTTGATAAACCTGGTGTTAGACAAAAGTCAATAGAGATCCTCAAATCTCCATTGTGCCATTTGAGTCTACTCTATAGGAAACTACCGATATGGTCCCCCAGACCACACCTCGTGCCCACACACTTTGTTTCTAGAAAATGTGATGGGATACCAGTTAGATGAATATACTAGGTTTTGAGATAATGTGCAGGCACTCTGCGCCCGTGCGCCATGGAAGGATACATGGGACCCCCTTGTACAGTCCTAGCTGGTCGCAGTTCTGGGTGGGCCCACCAGGCCTTGCCTGAGGGTATTGAGTTGGGGAGTGTGGACAAACTCTTAAGCGGCCCGCATAAAATCTGGGAGCAGGATCAAGGAACCCCTTTTTGTCCCAGGGGATTGGTGGCTGGCGGACTGAGAAAGATGCAAGAATCTTGCGAGTTTCAAAATGGTTTACTTAACACAGGTTCAGGTATACAAATCAGCAATAGGAAAAACCCCAAGTATCAGGTTCCCGACTGGGCCCTGGTCATGTGTAGGTCAAGATGTCTGCCCCCACGTGATAAGGCCCAGCAGAAAGAAGTGAAGAGACACCAGCAGAAAGGAGGAAAGTGAGAGAGCCAATGAGAGGAAGCAGGCTAGTTTTATATCCCTGCAACCCAGACCTCCCACTCCTATGGAAAGTCATCAGGGTCAAATATCCTCAGGTAATTTCTACCAGGACATCACCTATGCCCTTTGAGATGTTAATATTGCCAAGCCAAGATCTGCCTTGGAAATGCCTCTGCAGGGTAGAGAGGAGTTTCTGAGATGAACTGTATCTCAGAATACAAAGACATGCATCTGTACCAAAGAATATTCTATAACCAGTTAAATATTTCTCTAAGCCTTCACAAGAGTCTTGTCTTTTTCCTCATGGTAGTACTGTATTTTATCTGTCTTTGAGTTATCAGAGAGCCATGCTTGCTTGGCTTGGAGGTAAACAACATTTCTCTCTGGTCTAATTACTTAGAGATCCAACGTGGTCAGGCAAATATACCGGTCAGACTTAGCTAGTCCCACAATGATTGTGGCAGCATAAGAGAATATTTATACTAGACATTATAGAATACATGGTCAGATAAACTGCCGCATTCAAACTGTCCTCCTCCTACCTACAAAGTGACCTGCAGGAGGCAACTCCAGGACAGATGCAGAGGCTCTGTGCAGGTGTACTGCAACAAGGGAGGGTGCCACACCTTCATTCAGCTCCCCAGGGAACTTGGTGGATTCAATCACCCAGTCCTGAATACCTGGGCTTGAAACTCCACTATTCCGTTGGGTGTGGCTCTGCCAAGCTATGGAGTCCGGACCTTGAAAATGACTGCGATTGTGATGCATGAGGTTTTTTGGGCCTCTGGGGATCTGACCCGGAAGGCAGGGGGATCCGGCCCTGCCCCTCTTCCAGGACTCATCAGCCCAGTACAGGCCGAGCAGGCAGCAGCTCAGTCCTGTGCCTTGCGCTGTTTCCCAGCCGGTCGCAGCTCTCTTGGATTTGCTTTATATTCTAGTCCATGCGCTTTCTCTTCTCTGCATTTCTATTTCAGTTATTTAAATATGACACAATTTAGCACTTATTTGGCTCATGTGCAATAGCTTTGCCTTCTCATCACATTGGAAGTTTCTTGAAAACAGGGACACTCTACTTATTTTTGTTGTTGTTAAGTCAGAACCTTGCACAGTTACTGAAGAATTTGAATGAAAATAAGGTGATCTATCAACTAGTATCTTAATTATTATTTAAGAATCTATTAATTTCATAAATGGATCATATAATCTATCAAACAGTTGTGCTAATTAAAGAGTTATATTTATTGAGCATTTACTATATTGAAGACACTGTACTACATGTTTCAGCAAATAAAAAGCTGATAAATTATGGACTCTAAATTTATCAATAGCTACAACCTAGTAACTATAATTAAAAGCAGAATGTCAAATTAGAGTGTATACCAGGTAAGGGACTTGACTTGCAAGCAGTTAACCTGAGTTTGATTATTAGCACCACATATGGTCTCTTGAATACTAAGAAGTGTTTGCTGAGCCCAAATATATTGGGAATAAGTCTTGAGCACTGTCACATGTAAATTCTCCCTCACAACCCCCTCAAAAAAAAAAGAAAAGAATTATATTTCATGTATCATAGAAAAGGTTACATTTGTCCACAGCATTTTCATCAAATCTGGAAAAAACTGAACTCTGATTAAATTCCAGGTCCTGTGTTTTTTACAGCTAACATTGCCCATGACACCACGGTAAGCCAATAGTTACGTAGGGTTAGGGGCTGCTAAGTGTGCACCTGGACATGAGTGCTGGAGAACTAGAGTGGATCAAGGTTGACTGAAAGTGTTTCAAAAAACTGTAACTGTAACAGTTTTCAAAAAAGCTGTTTATTTGTGGTACAGTCACTAAATATTTTGTGGTTTAACCTCTTATTCTGATGAGTAATATCCTTTATGATTCTCAGAGTAGTATGCATTCATTGTATAGAAGTGTAAAACTAGCTATGTGTACGAAAATTGAGTTGTACTCTTCCCATGAATTGCCATGTTTCATGTATTTGTACATTATAATCTAATTATTTTCCTGTACATGTCTATTTATGCAAATTATAAATTAGGGTCACACTTGTACCCAGACTTTGGTAATCTTCACGTACTGATTCTTTGCATGTACATGTCTCCATCTCATTGAATATTCTATAGCGTAATTTTAAATGAATGCTTTGCATTCATCATATTTATCATTATTCAACCAAACAGCAAATTAATTTCCTTTTAATATTTTCACAAATACTATATATTTTAAAGTATATACACTCAATGTTTTCTATACTTATAACCTTGATAAAATTATAGAATAATGGAAGTGGTATCTAGAATTGGAAAGCAAACTTCCTTGGAAATTGTAGCTGTTGCTTACCTTTTACAAGCTCTTGCTGTCTTATCTGTAAATGACTGGGACAAAACTTCTTTAATACATAAGTCAGTTGGGAGGAGTAAGGAAATACATGAAATGTCTTAACTTCAACATTAATTCAATTTGATGCAGCTTATCAGAAGGTAAAGTGAGGTAGAGTCAGCCCATTTTACACCATTTTTCTTTGTTATTTGGAAATCAATACATAACTTAAGTAAGATGAACTAGTGGGTATAGTATCACTTGTAATACTTGTCTTCCTGTTGTTCATAGATTTACTCAGGCAGGCACCAGTGTCCTGTCATGTGCTAGTGTAGCCCAAGGGCATCTGCTCACTCCAGGAAAATGAAGAGCCTCAGACCATTCCTTCAGGTCATGGGAATGAGGGTTTTGGCATATCAAATACAACACAGGTAGCTTGCGAGGCTCTGCTGTGTAGGTGGTATACTCTCAGTAGTAGACTTTCATCTTGTGCGTTTACTGAGAAACCGCAACAGGGAGAGATCAGCTTTTCTTTTGGCTGGAGCTCTGACAAGTTGTGGAGTCTGGGTGTTGAAAATGGCAGCCCTCATGGTGTGGGGGTTCCTCTACTTCTTGCAAGGCTCTATTGGGATGGTGGCCCAGGGCTAGAACCCACATTCCCTCCCGGGTGCCTCATGATCAGCTGAGCACTGGGAGAACTGGTGGATATAGTATTATTTCCATTTATGAGATGCATATAAATGAATGGACTTATTCCATTCATTTATAAATGAATCAACTTATTCCTTAGTTGACTAAGGATTAAGAGGATTTTGTCTATAGGTTCGATTATTAGAGAAAATCAGATGACCCACAGAACCAGCAATAATGAATTAATTCTGTTTCGCTATGATCTCTATGTACATCAGAGCATATTGTTGGTCTGAATGTTGCACAAACGTGTGTTCCTGAGCAGATCTAGGAGAGAATTCAAGGTTCTGTGTTCTGTACCCTTTTAATGGAAAATTCTTTATTTACTCATCCAGCAATCATTATTATTATTATTATTATTATTATTATTATTATTTGCTTTTTGGGTCACACCCGGCAATGCTCAGGGGTTACTCCTGGCTCTGCACTCAGGAATTATTCCTGGCTGTGCTCGGGGGACCATATGGGATGCCGGGGATAGAACACAGGCCAGCACAGGCCGGCCCCATGCAAGGCAAACGCCCTACCAGCTGGGCTATCGCTCCAGCCCCCCAGCAATTATTTTTGACAATTAATGAGCAACTGCTATTTCTCACACATAAGTCTAGGTTCTATGACACACCCCTGTCATGGTGGGGGAGACAGACTATTACACTCACCCAAAGCAGGGGGGAAATCTAGACAAAAGGAATTTTTTCCTTTGTCTAGATTAGAGAAGACTTTTGGAAGAGGAAATGCCTAAACAAAAGAATGACTAGAAGTTTTTCAACCATCATGTGCTTGAAATTATATAAAAGAAAGCAAGTTCTTAGAAATATAAATAGCTTAATTATATCAAAGTATAGATTTTGAGGTTGTGGAGAGTAATGGGATTTAAGATAAAAAAAATTTCAGAGGTGAGATGAGAGTCAAACTAATCAAACTAATGACTCCATATTAAGGAGTCATTGAAAAGTTTAAAGTAGTGGCTTGATAAAATAAACTTGTATTTTAATTTTTTAAAAACAGTCTCATTTTAAAAATCATTCCTGATGGGCACTATGTGAAGATGTATATTTTAGTTAATGACCAGATCAGGTGAAACTCACAAATGTTTCATAGCAACTTAAGAGCACATAAATGACCCCTTGTGATTTTTAAAATTGTTAGTAAGAGCTCAATTGTTCCTATTACTTATCTGGCCACCTCATGATTTAACAACTGGGAAGAGTCATACTCTTAAATCAAAGAAGGAACAATTTTGCATATCTATAGTTTGGCCAATTTTATGAAAAAAGCAACCTCTGGGACTGGAAAGATGTACAGCAGGTAAGGAGCTTGCCTTTCATGCCCCAACTGTACTTTGATCCCCAGCATCCCATATAGTTCACGAAGCATCACTAAGATTAATTCCTGAGTGCAGAGAAAGGAGTAACTCCTTAGCATTGCTGGGTGTGACCTAAAAACTTAAAAAAAAAAAAAAAAAAAAAGTAGCATAATATCATTGTGCTACTTCAGAAGAGACTGGTTTCAAGGAAACATTTTACTAACAGGTGAATGTGTCTAAATGATGTTTAGCTTAGAGACAATTAATGTCTCAGTCACCTTCTCTACATGACTGTAGCAGATTGTGCACCATTTGAAATAGCCCTGGTCTCTGGTTTGAGTGGGATATTTATGATTGGTTCAGATTAGTCATAAAAATTCATTTTCAACCAAATGATAATTTGATGATTCCCTTTTCAATCTAGATCTAGACAATGAAACTGAATATGGAAGAAAATCTTCTGGAAATATTAGATATTTATCCATGAAGATGTGTTATTTGCAAACATGTGACCTTGATAATTGGTTTCCAGTTTGCTGAGGTTGGTAGAGTGTAAAGAACTGAGTCCCTGGTAGCAAAATTAAGCCTCTGGATTAACCAATCCAGGAGTTTCTCTACCTTCCCATTATGTTTAAACACCTTTTGTTTGAGCTTTCTGTTCCTACAAGGCACAAAACACCCTCTATAAAAATCTTGTTCAAACCTGTCAGTCCCCTATTATCCCCATTTTCTACTTTAACAGCATTTGCAAGTGTGTTGTGACAGTTATATAGCAATCATTAGCTTGTTCTATGCTCTAATTTCATTTATTTCATTTTACAATGACCTCATACAATGAGGATGCAAACACATTGCAAAGTATCAAGAAATCTTAAGTTCTTGCTCAGCTCAGACTGGGGTCAAAAGTAAGCTATTTGCTTTATTTTCATTATTTGCTGATGTGGTACTCAAGCTCTTTGTTGAAATCCTGATAGTTCTCTAAGGTATGGGAGTAAAATGTTGACGAAGAAGGCCACATCCAGTCCCTCATGAAGTGCCTGGAGCATGTAAAACAGTAATCTTGATTAAGACAACCCAATTCTTGGACTCTGTCCTAGGGCTTTGGTGGCTTTTCTGTGGGATGTGGTATTTTTTGGTTCATAGTTCTCCTAGATTGCAAGTTTACCATGAACTTGAGATAAGAAGATAGTAGAAAATAAAACACTGAAAGTCTATCACAGAAACTCCTATAAAATATGAAATACATTGGACTTCTTTTGGAGGATGTTTATAAAGAAATTGCAACATTGGTTGGTAGTGACCTTTGTTGAGAACAATGAGAGCAATGGAATGGGTTCTTGGACACATGGGGTTTAAAAGATTGATTGATGACATAATTATAATTAATTTTCAACAGTATTTACTGAATAGTGGTAAACAAAATAGATAATTCTCTTGATGAAAAGTGAAAAGAGCCTGACTCAGTGGTGGGGGAAGTAGACACACTGGTGGGAGGCGTGGTGTGGAAACATTGTATGCATACATATACAGGAAGGGTTCATGTGTTCTAGAATATATGCATCCTATTTGATGCCAGATTATACTGAAATAAAAAATAAGAAGTGTAGTTGAAATTTGTTGTTACATATTGTGATGACTGCTATTTAGGAAAAAGAACAGGTGAAAATAGAGTAGAGGTGAAGAGGCTGCTTTAGAATGGGTGGTCAGGATAGGTCTTGAACAGAATATACTCAAGCTGAAAACAGAAGGACAAGACAGAGCCAGAGGATTGAAACAGGGGCTAGATCAGAGCCAGGGACAAGGGAGCAGGAACAGATACTACTCATAAAGAATTGCATATTCAATGGTTGTGAGGCTGGAAATGGTGTATTCAAGGAACTAAGTTTTTTTTGCAGGATTCTTTTTACCAAGACATATTAAGAGTGTGTTTACCTTTTACTATGTGTGTAGGTTTATCTAAGGTTAATGTGAGATATATGTATATAGGAATGTATACACAACCGTATGTGTGGGATTGGTCTGGAATACTTGAGGGCTGAAACATAACTTAGAATACAAAGATGTTGGAATTTAACTGAATAGTAGAGAGATGATGGGAAATCATGTGGATTGATAAGGAGTAGAACTAAGTATGTTATTTTTGAATTTTTGAATGATAAAGAACATATTTCTAAGAGTGAGAGAAGTAAGTAATCTCAAAATAATTTTTCCCTTGAGAGCAAGTAAACAATTTATGGTCAGCACAATTTTATCTACTCCCTTTACACTTTACTACTCATGTCCAAATACTAACTTAAATTAGTAAAAGTCAATCTAATGATTCATAAGACAAGAAATCAATTTTCTAGCCCCAGGACTTGGTTTCTAAGCACATGGCTATTATATTTTCCTGAATTCCATGCTTCCCTGTCTTATGGTCTATTTTTATTTTCTTTGCGTGTACACTGCTGAAGGCCTTTAACAATATCACATACTGTTGAGCCTAGCACTGAGTTTTCAAATGTTTTGCAGACATAGCTCATTCACTTTCTAGGCTCTAGGAGGTGGGGCGGGGCAGGTAGCTTTGTGTCTGTGGAATGAATGAGGAAGCAGAGGGGCAGAGAGGTTAAGTGACTTGTAGAAATCACACAAGGGTCAGGGGCTGTGTGTGAATAGGATTCAGCTTCCAGCTTCCAAACTTATAGAACAGGACTCTGGCCACTAAGCTTCCTTTCCATTGCACAGTTATGAAGGTTAGAGGGGAAACTCATGGTGCATTTTCAGAATTCTAAATGTAGAAAAGAAAAAGTGGGTGGTTTATGAAAAAGACTCTTCCAGGTGAATGTTACAAAAATAGCTCAATTTTTTTCTTTAATTTAGAGCACTATACATTTTCAAGAACCCGAATTGTAGTGCTTTATAAGCAATGTGAGTAGTTAGAAATTGTGAAAGACAGAAGCTCATGCAGGAAGTGATGTACAGCGCATTGGAGGGCTGACTCCATTTGTACTTCTAATTCGTCTTCCAGAGAGAAAGTCTCGGGATTGCCACATTTAAACACGTCGCAGTGCTTTGTCGCACGTTAGAAACTTCCTATCTATTTCTTAGACCCCTCATATCCTCCTGGTAGTTTTGCTGTTTCCAGATAAGAACTGGTTATAATCATCTTTAACCTTCCGATGACCCCAAATGTAGAAAATGCTAAAATGTGACAATTTTGTTCCAGATGGGCATGTGCATGTGCTGTAGTTTTGTCTTTACTTTTAAACGACACAGTGTGTGCCTGGCATCTTTGCTGCTTCTCTTCCTCCGTATCTCCCAACAGTCAAAATCCAGCCAGATCTGTGTTCACAAAATTTTTTCTCAGCAATTTATTCTTGGGTTTAAGTCTTGAGTGCAACTTTCCCCGAAATGATAACCTGTCTGAATCTATAAAGTAGTTGCCAAGGAAAACTACGGTATTGCACCCTAAATCATTATCTGACAGCTGTGCCATCCTACAGTTAGAATTTTATTTTTTTAATCTCTTGGCCTTGCATTTTCTTTGCATCTTGACCCCATGGATGAGTCCCAATAAAATGGTGAATTTGTTTCTGCCCCACTAGAGAGAGACAATTAAATATAAGTTGTATTAAATTCAGAGAAACGAAGACCTATCTTATATGGGGTTTTCTGGATAAATCTGCTTCTCTTCTATACATTTTTTAATGACAATGTGGTTTCAGACTCAGTGTTATTCAATGTAAAATCAAAAGCTGACTCATGGAGAAAAATACTGTTTGATTCTATTTAGTTCACATTTCCCTCCCCACTTTAGGGTGTCTGCCTGTGCACTTGGGGGGTGGGGTTGTGTATAATACCGTCTGAATACCTTCTTATAAGTATTAGAAGTATGGAAACACAGAGCCCTGTGACCCTCAGAGCCCTCTGTCGATCACTGGTGTTTGTTGTAGGAGGAAGGCAAACATAAGCATAGAAGTGTTATTGAACAGAAACCCCTTCAAAAATGTCTCTGGGCTTTTGTTCTCTGGGTCGCATAGCAGTTGGGGGCTCCCCTCCTCAGAAAGCATACTTATGCAAGTATTAAGAACTGGCTGAGATAAGAAGTGAAGCTTAAGAGACCTTCATCATTAGCTGCTAGTGGTAGAGATTAGTGATCCTACTACAGGATTACAGACGGAAAGAGTGCCAGTGTTGGTTAATTGTTCATTAATGCTTGTAAAATAAGCCAGCTGGAGGAAAACTGGCCATTGTCTGCTCTCTCAGAGAGAAACTAAATTGGATCTGTTCATCAATGGTAGTATTGATGTCAGAAAAAAATACACATGTAAACTTCTTCCCTCTAAATTTTAAATATTTAATTAAAATAGTTATCCTCATAAGCAAAGGTAGAGTTGCCAGTGCATCTTTCTATCTGTAACTGACCTTTTTCTCAACTAAGGTCACTTATTTTCCATGCAGATGCTCTTTGAGTTTTACTCTGAAGTGGGAACTAAAGCTAAGATCTGACAGTTTCCCAATGATGCAAATATACCTGATGAATTTTGATTACAAAGTTTAAATAGAGTGGTGACACTACTTAAAACTCCCAGAGCACTTTAGTATGTCCTTTGCCTCTTTTCTTTCCATCCCCACTTAAATCCTGACACTGGTGAGGTTGTCCTTCCCCTTTCTCTCCTTTAGGCACAGGCAAAGTTTAATATTTTGCTGAACAAGTAGTCAAAAAAGTCAGCTACCTTCATTTTCATACCCTTATTCTAGAAAACACCAAGGTGAGATTAGAAACTACGTAGTTAACTGTTACTGAATCTAAAAATAGGAAAAATTATGACTGAATCCCCCAGTCCTTTGATGTTTAAAATTTCATTTTAGTCTAGAGCTTGAGCCCCAGATGCCTGTCCATGTAAGGCAGGTGCTTTACCATGGATTTATGTCTCAGTCCACAAAAAATCAAGATTAGAGTTAATATACTTCAGAAATTATTGAATTCCTGCCATGATGATAAAATAGACACTCAGTGTCTGCCCACATTGTGCTTACGGTTTAGTAGATATGAAAATATCCCACACAATAAAAATGGAGACTGAAATGAAGGGGAAGACAGTGGGGGGGGGTAATGACAGAGGGGTAAGATGTAGGTATGGATTGAGACCTCTCAATATTATAGTCAGCAGTATTTTGAGGAAAAGTGTCCTAGGCAGATACTTGAGATTTTTGTGATGATCACAAAATGCTAGAAAATCACAATATGAAGGAGACAGCACTTAGGAGAGAAATATTTTCTCAGAATTCGAAATGAAGTTTAGATGAACCATCTGCAGTGGTAACTCTTTTATTCAGTGGTTCATAAATTCTTGTAGCTGATTTTGTGATATTATCTAGCAAGAAAAACAGTCTGACCCCCTGCCTCCCTCTCCAATGTCATCCCTTTGTTGTTTCTTATGCAGAAATTACATTGGCCCTTTTTCTCAAACACAACTCAGGGTTCCTTCATTTGTCAATTCCTTTGCTTTCCTGTATAGCTATGAACCCTTATCTCCAGTCATTATTTTACAAATGTATTCAACAAATACTTATTGAGCATTTTCTCATTGCCAATTGTAATTACCATGGCCTTATTAGTGAACAAGAGTGTCAAAATTCCTTCCTTCTTTGTTAGATCTGATGTCATCACCTCATAAGTATACTTCTTCCCGATCTATGGTATTGCTCTTTTTATTACTTTCATAGCAGATTGAGAGTGTCATGATTATCCACTATGTTTGCTATATCTTTGTTCTGCAAATGCAAACACTGTGAGGGAAGGGATAGTGCCTTTTGCATTTGTCACTGCACTTCTACATCCTTAGACAGCACCCAGCACATAAACACTAAATATAAGATGACCAGATATAACAAGGTGTGGAAAGTGGGTGAGGAAGAACAGAACAGATTAAGGATTAGACATTACCTGATTTGTACTGCAGAGTAAGCAGTGGCATCAATGAAACAGTGCCTATACTTTAAGAGGAATTAATCATTTACTAACTATTGGTTGGTGTAGCATTACCACATTTTATATACAAACAGCTGTATTTACAAAAAGCACTTTTATTGGTCTTTTTTAAATATCTTTTAAAAATATCTTATATTTTAAAGAACCATAGGTACTAATTCATTCATACTCAAAATATGTAGCAAGGCATTTTAAGGTAGACTTTCAAAATGATTTCCTTTTTTGTTTAATTGAAAAAATTATGATGCTGTGTTTCTCAACCTTTTTCTCATCATGGACCCTTTCCAATTTTGCTTACTTCCTATCATCTTTATGTCCTACCAGTTGCTTCCCTTGTCTGTTGGGTGGTACTCTATGTATGTGATTTTCATCTGTGCCTCCTTTCCGGAATACTGAATGTCTACATTGTGGTTAACCCTATGACCCCGTTGAGAAATGTTGGTTTAGAACATTAAAGAGGTTGACTAACTTGATTGAATTTGTTGCATTATTTGCTTTTTTTAAAATGAGTTTATATTATCAGTGATTAAAAACACTGTAGAAACCAAAACATCCCCTGACTTACTGGTGTTATCATGCATAATTTAAAGTCACTACCTCAAAAAGTAATGCTAGACCTCTGATTATTATTCTGTGTTTTATCCAATGCTACAATGAGCTATTCAAAGTTCTTTTTAAAATACCTTATATTCTGAAGAACCATAGGCACTAATTTATTTATACTCAAAATATGTAACCAAGGCATTTTGAGGCAGACTTACAAAATTATTTCATTTTTGATTAATTAAAAATTATGATGCAGGGTGTCAGAAAAGATGAAATTATGAAATTGACCTGCAAATGGATGGACATGGAGACTATCATGCTGAGTGAAATTAGTCAGAAGGAAAAGGATAGATATGGAATGACATGCGTTCATTAATAGGATATAAATAGATACTAGTGTTTTACTAAGAGTGGGAAATGGTAATGTCAGATTAAAACCCACGATTGAATATATACAAAGAGACTTAAGTGATAAACTCCAAATATCTGCAGGGATAGCCACAGTGTGTAAAAGAAGAGGGAGAGAGAGATGCAGAGAGAGACAGAGAGAGAAAGAGAGGAAACTGGGGTACCTGTTATTGAGACAGCCTGGGGGGTGGGTGGGAGGAGGTGGGGTACATTGGTGGTAGAAATGGGGCACTGGTGGAGGGATGGGTGCTGGAATACTGTATTACCAAGAACCAATTATGAACACCTTTGTAATTGTATGTCTCATGGTGGTATAATAAAAAATTTTAAAAAAGAAAAGTTATGAACAAAATGTGAATACAAAATGGAAAAAAATTATGATGCAGGGGCCGGATCAGTAGCCCAGCGGGTAGGGCATTTGCCTTGCACGTGGCTGGCCCATGCCAGCCTGGGTTCGATCCCCGGCATCCCATATGGTCCCCTGAGCACCAACAGAAGTAGTTCCTGAGTGCAGAACCAGGAGAACCCCCTGAGCATTGCCAGGTGTGGCCCAAAAAAAAAAAAAAAATTATGATGCAGAGATCATTCATTCCTATTTATTGTCTTGTCATTTTATGCTAGACCAGATGTAACAAGTAGAGTTTCTGCATCAGATTTGGTTTTAGAATTATCAGATGCAGAATCTAATTCCATAGCAGACTGGTACTTGTTGGTACTGGTTATTCCAGAAGGGCATATGAAGAAAGTGAATTTGGTATTGCATAATCCTTATCTTATAGCTGTTATTTTGACTTCTTTTGTGATTTCTACTAGTCCCTATGTTTTTTTTTTTTGGTCTGCTTTGCTTCTGTCTAAAAATGCCATAGGGTAGATATAAGAGAGCAAACTAAAAACTAGGCAGATATCTAGACAACAGTCTTACCATGTTCTCCATGGTGCAGTGTAGTGAAACTAAAAAAAAATTAAGATAGTAGAATAAAATAAAGAATCATGATTTCATATTGGTCCTGTTTTGAGTAATTTGAACTATACTTTTTAATTGAATGCTATGTCTACCAGTAGTTTTGAATGGCAGAGTGATTCCAGAGACCCATAAATATAATACATAATACCCACACTACTGAGACTAATTTCTTTGACTGAAACATCTTGATTGGAATGGTCCTAAAATATTTTAATAGTGTTATTCAGAAAATTAGTTTCTCTTTAAATTATGTTGTAAGATGAAGAGAAGTCTATAATTCACACAAAAAGAAAAAGAAGACTGAAAGAAAAAAGAGGAAGAGTCCATCAAATAAGGGATATAAAGGACTTGTGCAGATTTTACAAACAAAGGTTTGAGGAGAAAGTTTATCAGTCCTGACCTAGCTCCCTTTGCCAGTGATGGTGGAGTTGCATAAGAGTCCAACAGATTGAAAGTGGCACTGTGTATTGTTAGAATCAGTTTTAGCAAGTTATAGGGATGATCTTAACTCCCTACACCTTGCATCTTAAAAACAGTTTTTAAAAAAGCTTTTCCTCACCTCTTTATAGCAGTGACGAGCAAAATTCAGCTTGTGACCATCTAAATATATCAAATTCCTATTACATTGTCTAAGTTTTATTTTTATACCTTTATAACATTGGTAAACAGGACCAAAGAGTTTACTTACTATCCACATTACTCTGTTACCTTAGATAACAGAAGGCCTGACATAAAGGAAGTGGTACTATAGGTCAAATCTGTGGAGTTTCCTGAGCTTTTGCCAAGGAGTATCAGTTAAGCCATTTTCTCAAGAGGAACTTTGAAGTACAAAACACTTTCACGATGCTCAAAAATGAAAACACACACACACACACACATACATATACACACACAGAGGGAGGGAGGGAGAGAGAGAGAGAGAGAGAGTTTAAAAGTCTGATTTCTACATGCTCCAGAGTCCATTAAATTTCAAAATGCTGATCTAATATTTTAAAATATTTCTTTTGAGTCCTTTGGCTACTACAATAAAGACTTTTTAATCCTGTGTTTTGAGATAGTTTGAAGGGGAATAAATGCTTTCCTTTTCCATAAGGACATTCCATTTTATGTAATGGGGACATTTAGTTGAAAACATCAAGTCTTCTATTAGTAGGTGAGAATACCCAAGCCATAGCTTTGTTTCATCTTATCATTGCCATATCCTTTGACAATAGTTTGAGCCCATTTCACTACTTTTTATCACTTGGAGGTAATAGAAAGGTGTATTTTCAATTGATATTGAAGTATACATCAAAATTTCTGTTTCTCACTTTGTGCAAAGCATTCCTCCTCTGTTTAGATACTGTTCAGTATAAATTACTGGCAGTGGGGTTCTGTTACCTCAAATTTATGAATGTCAATGATCCTACTACCCTTTGGGATACTTCTAGGAACTTGTGAAGAGGAAGAAAACTATTTATAGCTCTGGGAATCATAATGCTGTGAAATGGCAGCATTCTAACATAAATTTCAACTTTATGGGTACATTAATGAACCTTTGGTAAACCCTTCATGGCCCTCCCTCTCGATTGCATTATTCCTTTCTTAACTGTGTTCCTGTCTGACCATGCTAGACCCTCTGTCCTTTTTCCCATTCTCCCCTTCCGAACAGGGATTCCTCTTGTACAGAGCCCAGTAGGGATGAGAGGAGCCAGATTTCCTTCTTTAGCTCCCTTGTGTCTCATTTTTTACCTCACTTCCTGCCTTGTTTTCTTCTTCCTGTCTTGTCTCCTCACTTCTTGTCCCATTTCCTCACTTCTTTTCTTGTCTCCTTACTTTCTGTTCTTTCTCCTCACTTCCTGCCTTGTCTTGACTTATAGCTGGAGACAACAAGCCCGTTTTTTCATGTGACTTTATTGAGTTTTGGTTATATGACTAAGATTACAGAAAGATTTTGAGTTATTCATTGGCAGTAATCATAGGATGGCCTGCCAGTTCCTACCTGTAAAGAAGAATCTGACTCAAATTAGAGAATCAAATTTCTTCTTTTGCAGGAAATTGCAAGTTGAGTGTTTTCTAGGCATCTCCTTCACTTGGCTTCAGGTTCATGTAGGAGGGAAGAGGAAAAGTCAACAAATAGAGTTCTTTACTCATTTAATATCCTTACTTAAAAGGATGATCTTAATAAATTTCTCCCTATTATGTATTGGCTGCTGAAAATGTTTGGCAAACTAAATATGTCAACATATGCACAGCATGCTTATAAGTATGACATGTTTATTTCCTACTTTTGTTAGCTTTAAGGACAGCTAAAACTCAAAGACATATTAAGTTTTTTTTGAAAAATGGTATTTTTATATTAAAATATATTAAGGCACCATACTTTACACAGTTATTCATAATTGAGTTTCAGGCATTCAATGGTTCAACACCAATTTCACTACCAGTGTTGACCTTGCTCCTCCAATATCCCCAGGTTCCCAAATACCTTACCACCTCTCTTCTGACGTGCACATTTTTAATTTTAGTTGTTGTAGCTCGGATCTCATACTTACAGTAATGTTGACTGTGTAGTACATATATTACACACACATGCTTTTTCATATTCTATGGAGGGATACATAACTGTATTTCAGAAATATCTTTATGACAATAACAGTTTCATGTTATCATATAGTCTTTTTAAGAAGAATCTAAATTTTACTTTCATGGCATGGATATGAATGACTATTAATGAATAATATATTGTTTCTTAAGGAATTTTCTGAGGAACACTAAGTCTGTGGAATATAAACTGGTACAGTGTTCAACCCACCGCCTATCCCAAAATGATCCATTAGCCAAATAAATTAACTTGGGAAACTTCTTTTTTCTTTTTGGGTAACACCCAGCAATGCTCAGGGTTTACTCCTGGCTCTGCGCTCAGGATTTACTCCTGGCAGTGCTCAGGGGACCATATGGGATGCTGGGGAAGCAAACCTGGGTTGTCTGTGTGCAAGGCAAATACCCGATCCGCTGTGCTATTGTGGAATCAAAGAGATGTTCCCAGAGCTGGAGGTTCTTTGTCCTTTTAGCTATTTCTTCAAAGCTCTTGAAGGCTTTCCATGCCACTCTTTTCCTCCTGCACAGCTCAGGCTTTTAGGTCATTCATCATGTTGACTTCTCAACCTAGGTACACATAACTCCTGCATTCAGAGATGTTTGTTCCATTGAGAGTGAATGGGGCCTCTGGAACTAGTTCATTTTTCATGAACATTGTTTTGTTGAGATTCAGCTGTAGACCTATCTTTCCACATTCTCAGTTGAAGTCAGCCAGCATTTGTGCCAGTTGGCTAATGTTCGGTGTTATTAGAAAGATGTCATCAGCGAAGTGGAGGTGGTGTAGTTGTTGACTGTTTATCTTCACTCCCATTCCTTCCCATTCTAATTGTTGCATGATGTTCTCGAGGGTGGTGCTGAAGAGTTTTGGTGAAATGGTATCACCCTGCTGAACCCCTCTTTTGACATCAATGATCACTTCCTTGTAGAATGGTGAGATCCTGGTCGTGAATCTGTAATAGAGCTAACGGAGGATCTTGATGTATTGGGTTTGAAAGCCCTGTTTGACTAGGGCTTTGATGACCACTCGGTCTCAAGCAATCATCGAAGGTTCTGCTATACAATTCAACAATAGGAAAAACTCTAGACTTTGGGTTCCTGACTGGGCCCCCGTCACACGTGTGTTTAGAATTCCAGGCCAAGATGGTGAGCAGAGGGAGACAGCAAAAAGGCAAAAGGTAAACATGTCAAAGACAAAAAGCCATACAGCTTTTATATCTCTTCAGTTCAGACCGCCCACACCAATGGGAAGCAGTTGGGGTCAATTCCCCTCAGGTAACTTCTCCCAGAACCTCACCTAGGTTCATTGAAATGTTAATGCTGCCCAGCCAAGATCTGCCTTAGAAGTGCCCCTGCAAACTGATTCCTAGGTATTTGATTTTCTGCGGTGCAATTGTGAATGGGATAGTTTCTTTAATGTCCCTTTCTTCTCTTTCGCTGTTTGCATATAGGAAGGCCATTGACTTTTGGGTATTGATTTTGTACCCTGCTACTCTACTATAAGAATGTATTATTTCTAGGAGCCTCTTGGTAGAGAGTTTTGGGTTTTCGAGGTATAATATCATGTCATCTGCAAATAGTGATAACTTGGCTTCTTCCCTTCCTATCTGGATGCCCTTAATGTCTTTTTTCTTCCCTGATTGCTATGGCAAGTACTTCCAGTACTATATTGAATAGAAGTGGTGAGAGCGGGCAGCCTTGTCTTGTCCCTGATCTTAAGGGGAAGGCTTTCAGTTTTTCCCCATTGAGAATGATGCTCGCTGTGGGCTTGTAGTAGATGGCCTGGATTATCTTGAGGAAGGTTCCTTCAATCCCCATTTTACGGAGAGCTTTCATCATGAACGGGTGTTGAATCTTGTCAAATGCCTTCTCTGCATCTATTGATATGATCATATGGTTTTTATTTTTCTTTTTGTTGATATGATGTATTATGTTGATTGACTTGCGGATGTTGAACCATCCTTGCATTCCCGGATGAATCCCACTTGGTCATGGTGTACAATCTTTTTGATGACTCTTTGGATTCTATTTGCTAGTATTTTGTTGAAGATCTTAGCATCTGTATTCATCAGGGAGATTGGTCTGTAGTTTTCCTTTTTTGTGACATCTTTGTCTGCTTTGGGTATCAGGGTGATATGTGCCTCGTAAAAGCTATTTGGGAGTATTTCTGTTTCTTCAATTTGCCGGAAGAGCTTAAAAAGAATTGGTAGTAGGTCCTCTTTAAAGGTTTTGTAGAATTCACTGGTGAATCCATCTGGGCCTGGGCTTTTGTGTTTGGGGAGACTTTTGATTACCGATTCTATTTCCTCGATGGAGATAGGTTTGTTGAGGTATTCCAAATCTTCTTGTTGCAGACTTGGGAAGCTATAGGAATTCAGGAATTTGTCCATTTCTTCTAGGTTCTCTTGTTTCGTGGCATACAGGCTCTCATAGTAATCTCTGATGATCTTTTGAATTTCTGTGTTTTCAGTTGTGATGTCTCCGTTTTCATTTCTGATTCTATTTATTTGGGTTCTCTCTTTTCCTTTTCTTACAAGTCTTGCAAGTGGTTTGTCAATCTTGTTTATTTTTTCAAAGAACCAGCTTTTGGTTTCGTTGATCTTCTGGATTGTTTTTTGACATTCCATCTCATTGATTTCTGCTCTAAGTTTTATTATTTCTTTCTTTCTGCTTGGGTTGGGCTCCTTTTGTTGATCACTCTCTAAGATCTTAAGTTGGGAAGTCAGACTGTTTATGATGGCCTTTTCTTCTTTTCTGATGAATGCCTGAAGAGCTATGAACTTGCCTCTTAACACTGCTTTTGCTGTATCCCACAAGTTCTGGTAATTCGTGTCTTCAGTCTCATTTATTTCAAGGAATCTTTGGATTTCCTCTTTGATTTCTTTTATGACTTGCTGGTTGTTCAGCAGTGAGCTGTTTAGTTTCCAGGTACTTGGTATTGGTCTCCGTTTTTGTGTACAATTAACTTCTATTTTCAGTGCATCATGGTCTGAAAAAATAGTTGGCACAATTTCTATCTTCTTGATTTTATGGAGGTATGATTTATGGCTCAGCATGTGATCTATTTTGGAGTATGTTCCATGTGCACTGGAGAAGAAAGTGTATTCAGCTTTTGGTGATGAAATGTCCTGTATATGTCTACCAGCCCTCTTTCTTCCATCTCCTCTTTTAGGGCCAGTATTTCCTTGGTAAGTTTCAATCTTGTTGATCTATCCAGGGTTGATAGAGCAGTGTTGAAGTCTCCAACTACAATTGTGTTGTTGTCAATGTCTTCTTTGAAGTCTATTAGTAGTTGTTTTAGGTATTTTGCTGGCCCCTCATTGGGTGCATATATGTTTAATAGCGTGATTTCTTCCTGATATATGCATCCCTTGACTATTAAGAAGTGACCTTCACTGTCCCTTCTGACCTTCTTCAGCCTGAAGTCTATGTTGTCAGATACCAGTATGGCTACCCCAGCCTTTTGGATGGGTTGTTTAAGTGAAGGATCTCTACAAAGAAAACTACAAAACTTTACTTCAGGAAATAAAAGAAGACCTGAGGAAATGGAGACACATTCCCTGCTCATGGATTGGAAGGATTAACATTTGCAAAATGGTAATACTCCCTAGAGCTTTATACAGATTTAATGCGGTCCCTATAAAGATACCCATGATGTTCTTCAAAGAAATTGAACAAACACTCCTGAAATTTGTATGGAATAATAAAACCCCACGAATAGCTAAAGCAATCCTTGGGAAAAAGAAGATGGGAGGTATCAATTTCCCCAACCTCAAGCTCTACTACAGAGCAGTTGTAATTAAGACAGTGTGGTATTGGTATAGAGACAGACCCGTAGACCTATGGAATAGAACTGAGTATCCTGAAACGCACTCACAAATATACAACCACTTAATCTTCGATAAAGGAGCAAAAAATATTAAGTGGAGCAAAGAAAGCCTCTTCAACAAATGGTGCTGGGAAAACTGGGCAGCTACATGTAAAAAATGAACTTAGACCTCCTTCTAACGCCATGCACAAAAGTCAGATCAAAATGGATTCTAGATCTCGATATCAGACATGAATCTATAAGGTACATCGAAGAAAACATAGGAGAAACGCTCTATGACATCGAAACGAAAAGTATCTTTAAAGACGACACACCGCTGACCAAGCAAATGGAAGCAATGATAAACAAATGGGATTATATAAAATTGAAAAGCTTCTGCACCTCAAAAGAAACGGTGACCAAGATACAAAGACAATCCACAGAGTGGGAAAGGATATTCACCCAATACCCATCTGACAAGGGGTTAATATCCAGGATATATCAGGCACTGGTAGCACTCCACAAGAAGAAAACAGCCAACCCCATCAAAAAATGGGGAGAAGAAATGAACAGAAGCTTCCCAAAAGAAGAAATTCGAATGGCCAAAAGGCATATGAAAAGTGCTCTTCATCTTTGATCATCAGGGAGATGCAAATCAAAACAACAATGAGGTACCATCTCACCCCACAGAGACTGGCACACATCCAAAACAGCAAGAACAACCGGTGCTGGCGTGGATGTGGGGGAAAAAGGGACTCTCATCCACTGCTGGTGGGAGTGCCGACTGGTCCAGCCCTTTTGGAAAACAATATGGACATTCCTCCGAAAGCTAGATATTGAGCTCCCATTTGATCCAGCAATAGCACTCCTGGGAATATACCCGAGAGACCGAAAAACACATAGCAGAAACACTATCTGTACTTCTTTATTCATCTCTGCGCTATTCACTATAGCTAGAATCTGGAAACAACCTAAATGCCCGAGAACAGAGGACTGGCTAAAGAAACTGTGGTTCATCTACACTATGGAATACTATGCGGCTGTCAGAAAGGATGAAATTATGAAATTTACCTGCAAATGGATGGACATGGAGTCTATCATGCTGAGTGAAATTAGTCAGAAGGAAAAGGACAGATATAGAATGACTGCATTCATTAATAGGATATAGATACCAGTGTTTTAATAAATATGGGGAAATTGTAATGGCAGATTAAAACTCACCACTGAATATACACAAAGAGACTTAAGTGATTAACTCTAACTATCTGCAGGGCTAGCCAGAATGTGTAAAATAAGAGGGAGAGAGATGCAGAGACAGAGAGAGAAATAGAGAGAGAAAGAGAGGAAACTGGGGTACCTGCTATTAAGGCGGGGGGGGGGGGGATGGGAGGGGAGGGGTACATTGGTGGTGGAAATGGGGCACTGGTGGAGGGATGGGTGCTGGAATACTGTATTACCAAGAACCAATTATGAACACCTTTGTAATTGTATGTTTCACGGTGGTATAATAAAAAAATTAAAAAAAAAAAGTGCCCCTGCAGGGTAGAGTGGGGGGTGAAGTGCTATCTTTACCAATGGATATTCTACAGCCACTTATATATTTTTCCAGCCTTCACAAGATTCTCATCTTCACTTCATAGTTGTTTTGTATATTAGCCTTTAGACTTATTAGAGCCCCATGGCATGACCCACAAACAAAACAAAATGAGTTGTTCCTTCCAAATTTATATCTTCTTATACTCCTGTGTAAGATCAAAAAACCTATGCTTGTAAATCTCTGTCTTCTCTCACCTTGGCTTATACTTACAAGGTTTTGTCTGGAAGCAACCACTTCCCAGCCCCAGCGTTTTTCTTGGCTCTATGCTCAGGGATCATGCTTGGTAGGTTTATGCCGGGAATCAAATCTGGATCAGCCACAAGCAAGGCAAATGCCTTATTTGCGGCTGTGCTATCGCTCCTGTCAGTGACTATTTTTTAAGACAGAAGAGAGCTGTAGATTGTTTGGGATACAGCACAACCACTTCCTGAGCCACAGAGATAACTCTGTTCATTACCAAAAATCAACCATGAGTGTGACCTATGGAGAGGGGCTTAGGGGTTAAAACATCACAACAGAACAACAACAACAAAATCTCTCGAAGGGTCAAATAACTAATTTTAGGTCTGTGACAAAAGAGAAAAGGAACAGTGACGGTCTTCTCAAGCCAACAACATCAGAGAGGAAGATCATGCCTTTCACTCTGCCTCTTTATTCTCTAGCTGGCGGACTGAGAGGAGAAATGCTTCTCTGAGTAGCAGCTCATTAGCAAGAGAAGAACTCTGACATTAGTTAAAATGTTGATAGATGTGACAGGTGGTGTGAAGACAAGATGGTGTTGTCAGATTGGAGTGGGAGCCCTCCAACCTCATGCCTTCCTTTGTATCACCAGTTTATCTAGCATATATTAGACTGTTGGGACTTCTTTTGTTGCTTGGAATATACTGGCAAAGTAAAGCTTACAATTTTATGGACTGAATTATGATATTCTGTGTGAAAAATTCTTTATGCTTTGTGCATTTAAATATCTAAATCTACTATTTAACTTTAACTCACATATTTTTATATGCAATAAAGTTATCCTCGTTCTCTCATATCTCTAAACTCTATTTAATCCCTTTCCTCTGCCTTAAAAAAGGGGCCAGTAGCCCTTCTCTTAGAAAAACATGGCAAAATAAAATACAAAGAGAAGCAATAAGGAAATATTTCACCTATTCAAGAATGCTTTTGGGTTTCATGCACTTTTCTTTTCTTTTTTATCAGCACGTTCCTCTTTAGAGGGTGTTTTTGTTCACTGCTTACCACTTTCAAACAACATTTGCAATATTCTTTTAGTTTTCAACACTGTTAGAAACAACTTTCCCAAAGATCTTTAGTTTTCTCCTAGGAAGAAATCCTTAGAGCCCTTTAAAAAAGCCAAATTCATCACTTATTACAATACTGTTCTTAATGTCTCCATACGTATAGTGCACTGATATTATAGTATTCTTGAAACACTCTATTACTTTGTATACACAACTGGTTTTCCTTCTAAGGACTTGGGTGGGAAACACAGGTCTACCTCTTATTATTTGTGTCATCTTAGTTACGTTTAATATGTTTTAAAACAAAGGAAAAGGGCCCCTGAGTAATGGTTTAGCTGTAGAGCAAGTTTGATTCCGGCCCCACTCCCCCCCCCCCAACCACCACCACCGTTTGTCACTGAACTTGCCAGGAGTGATACCTGAGGACAGAGCAAAGAGTAATCCCTGAGCAAAGCCGGATGTGGTCCTCTGTCCCCATCTCTTATGCCCACCCCCAACAAAAAGGAAGGAAAGATAGACTTGATTCAAATTCAAGCTCCATAACTTGTGTAATATCTTAAGGACAGCAATTTGTGGACATTCCCATTTTTCCTTTTTGGTATCTGTTTTTCATATTATTTGCTTCTATAATCAGGTTAATTTCATTGTTGAAACCATACCATAGTCCTGCACCATAGTTACAAAATAAAAGTCAGGGAGAGGGTAGCTTTTAGCTTTCTCCAGTCTTTGCAACAAAAGAATAGGAGCCAAACAGTGGAACAGGTTTTAGTTAAAGTACTTTATCTATTGGGCTGAAGTGATGGTACAGTAGGTAGTGTATTTGCCTTGCAGGAAGCTGACTTGGGCTCAAACCCTGGCATTCCATGTGATGCCCCTTCTAGGAGTAATTTCTGGGTGCAGAACCAGGTGTCACCCTAGAGCATTGCTAGGTGTGCCCTCCGAACAAAAAAAAAAAGTACACCACTTATCTCCCACATAGGATTTTTTGTGTACTTTTGATTTATTATCCTACTAGCAAATATGTAAATGATACTAACTTTATAAAGGTGATAACACAAGCATTAACTCTGCTTTTTTTTTTTTTTGCTTTTTGGGTCACACCCGGCAGCGCTCAGGGGTTACTCCTGGCTCTGCACTCAGGAATCACTCCTGGCGGTGCTCGGGGGACCATATGGGATGCCGGGATCGAACCCAGGCCGGCATAGGCTGGCCGCGTGAAAGGCAAACACCCTACCCGCTGGGCTATCGCTCCGGCCCCTAACTCTGCTTTTTTAGGCACCTAAATAAATATATATTAACACAGACACACAAAAGCACATATAAAAGCAAGATAGATAATAGTTTACAGCCATGTATAATAAGAAATTTATAACAAACGAACTGCATGTTTTCAGTTATTTTTATGAAAAATCACAAAGGTCATCTTTATTAAGCAGTATCTAATTAAGATAGATATGACATCACTTTATTTTTCTGTTTTCTACATTAATAACTTCCTTCTACATATATACTCTTTAGCATTTTTGCTTTTGCTCTCTTTTCTGATTTTGCCACTCCTTTTTTGTTACAGATGATTATAAGTGTAGAAGTAGGCCATGAAAAAATAGAGCTATTTAAAATATGATTCATTCCATAGGTCTGCAGGTCTGTCTCTATACCAATACCACACTGTCTTAATTACAACTGCTCTGTAGTAGAGCTTGAGGTTGGGGAAAGTGATACCTCCCATCTTCTTTTTCCCAAGGATTGCTTTAGCTATTCGTGGAGTTTTATTATTCCATACAAATTTCAGGAGTGTTTGTTCAATTTCTTTGAAGCACATCATGGGTATCTTTATAGGGACCGCATTGAATCTGTATAAAGCTCTAGGGAGTATTACCATTTTGATAATGTTAATCCTTCCGATCCATGAGCAGGGAATATGTCTCTATTTCCTCAGGTCTTCTTTTATTTCCTGAAGTAACATTTTGTAGTTTTCTTTGTAGAGATCCTTTACATTCTTTGTCAAACTGATTCCTAGGTATTTGATTTTCTGCGGCGCAATTGTGAATGGGATAGTTTCTTTAATGTCCCTTTCTTCTCTTTCGCTGTTTGCATATAGGAAGGCCATTGACTTTTTGGGTATTGATTTTGTACCCTGCTACTCTGCTATAGGAATGTATTATTTCTAGGAGCCTCTTGGTAGAGAGTTTCGGGTTTTCCAGGTATAATATCATGTCATCTGCAAATAGTGATAACTTGGCTTCTTCCCTTCCTATCTGGATGCCCTTAATGTCTTTTTCTTCCTTGATTGCTATAGCAAGTACTTCCAGTACTATATTGAATAGAAGTGGTGAGAGTGGGCAGCCTTGTCTTGTCCCCTGATCTTAAGGGGAAGGCTTTCAGTTTTTCCCCATTGAGAATGATGCTCGCTGTGGGCTTGTAGTAGATGGCCTGGATTATCTTGAGGAAGGTTCCTTCAATCCCCATTTTACGGAGAGCTTTCATCATGAAAGGGTGTTGGATCTTGTCAAATGCCTTCTCTGCATCTATTGATATGATCATATGGTTTTTATTTTTCTTTTTGTTGATATGATGTATTATGTTGATTGACTTGCGAATGTTGAACCATCCTTGCATTCCTGGGATGAATCCCACTTGGTCATGGTGTATAATCTTTTTGATGACTCTTTGGATTCTATTTGCTAGTATTTTGTTGAAGATCTTAACATCTGTATTCATCAGGGAGATTGGTCTGTAGTTTTCCTTTTTTGTGACATCTTTGTCTGCTTTGGGTATCAGGGTGATATGTGCCTCGTAAAAGCTATTTGGGAGTGTTTTTGTTTCTTCAATTTGTTGGAAGAGCTTAAAAAAGAATTGGGGAGTAGGTCCTCTTTAAAGGTTTTGTAGAATTCACTGGTGAATCCATCTGGACCTGGGCTTTTGTGTTTGGGGAGACATTTGATTACTGATTCTATTTCCTCGATGGAGATAGGTTTGTTGAGGTATTCCAAATCTTCTTGTTGCAGACTTGGGAAGCTATAGGAATTCAGGAATTTGTCCATTTCTTCTAGGTTTTCTTGTTTTGTGGCGTACAGGCTCTCATAGTAATCTCTGATGATCTTTTGAATTTCTGTGGTTTCTGTTGTGATGTCCCCATTTTCATTTCTGATTCTATTTATTTGGGTTCTCTCTTTTCCTTTTCTTACAAGTCTTGCACTCTCAAATATACAACCACTTAATCTTCAATAAAGGAGCAAAAAATATTAAGTGGAGCAAAGAAAGCCTCTTCAACAAATGGTGCTGGGAAAACTGGGCAGCTACATGTAAAAAAAATGAACTTAGACCTCCTTCTAACGCCATGCACAAAAAGTCAGATCAAAATGGATTCTAGATCTCAACATCAGACATGAATCTATAAGGTACATCGAAGAAAACATAGGAGAAGCGGCTCTACGACATCGAAACCAAAAGTATCTTTAAAGATGACACACCACTGACCAAGCAAATGGAAGCAAAGATAAACAAATGGGATTATATAAAACTAAAAGCTTCTGCACCTCAAAAGAAACGGTGACCAAGATACAAAGACAATCCACAGAGTGGGAAAGGATATTCACCCAATACCCATCTGACAAGGGGTTAATATCCAGGATATATCAGGCACTGGTAGCACTCCACAAGAAAAAAACAGCCAACCCCATCAAAAAATGGGGAGAAGAAATGAACAGAAGCTTCCCAAAAGAAGAAATTCGAATGGCCAAAAGGCATATGAAAAAGTGTTCTTCATCTTTAATCATCAGGGAGATGCAAATCAAAACAACAATGAGGTACCATCTCACACCACAGAGACTGGCACATCCAAAACAGCAAGAACAACCAGTGCTGGCGTGGATGTGGGGAAAAAGGACTCTGATCCACTGTTGGTGGGAGTGCCGACTGGTCCAGCCCTTTTGGAAAACAATATGGGCATTCCTCCGAAAACTAGATATTCAGCTCCCATTTGATCCAGCAATAGCACTCCTGGGAATATACCCGAGAGACCGAAAAACACATAGCAGAAACACTATCTGTACTTCTTTATTCATCTCTGCGCTATTCACTATAGCTAGAATCTGGAAACAACCTAAATGCCCGAGAACAGAGGACTGGCTAAAGAAACTGTGGTTCATCTACACTATGGAATACTATGCGGCTGTCAGAAAAGATGACATTATGAAATTTACCTGCAAATGGAGGGACATGGAGACTATCATGCTGAGTGAAATTAGTCAGAAGGAAAAGGACAGATATAGAATGACTGCATTCATTAATATGACATAAATAGATACCAGTGTTTTACTAAATGTGGGAAATGGTAATGGCAGATTAAGACTCACCATTGAATATACACAAAGAGACTTAAGTGATAAACTCTAAATACCTGCAGGGCTAGCCACAATGTGTAAAATAAGAGGCAGAGAGATGCAGAGACAGAGAGAGAGACAGAGAGAGAAAGAGAGGAAACTAGGGTACCTGCTATTAAGGCAGCATGGGGGGGTGGGCAGGAGGGGGGGGGGTACATTGGTGGTGGAAATGGGGCACTGGTGGAGGGATGGGTGCTGGTATACTGTATTACCAAGAACCAATTATGATCACCTTTGTAATTGTATGTTTCACTGTGGTATAATAAAAAATTAAAAAAAAATAAAATATGATTCATGTACCAGCAATCACTCTTTAGCTGTTATTAATCTAAGGTAAGTTGTAGAATTTTTTCTAGAATATAAATAATTTTATTACTAAAAATGTGTTGTTTGCATATGCATTTACACACACATATAATAGCAAAAAGTTTTATGCATTGATCTACTTTTTTAGTGCAAGTCCCTAACTTGTTGCAGACTGGTAATTTGAGTAACACTGACACAAATTTAATGTTTTCCAGAATTTTCTACAAATATTAGGCCATAGGAAATAAAAAAATGCAATTTAAATCTTAGACCAACTGTAATAACAAGTTTAGATTCTGAAAGGCATCATTTTCTTTTAAAGAGACTCATCCCAAAATAGTTATGAGAATAAATACCCAAAACTATCTCAATGTGTTGTACAAAGGTACTAAGATAAAGGCAATTTGTATTATCAAGACTTTTTTCTTTTTTTTTGCTGTACATCCCATGGGGGCAGAGCTGTTCCTTGCTCTCCCTTTGCACAGCTGTTCATGAGGCAGTCGGGAGGCATGGCGGGTTCTAGCCCAGGCCCACCACCTCGGCAGAGCCTCACAACAAGCCAGACCACCCCCCCCCCTCCACGGGCACCACCATTTTCCACATTTGGACTTCCCTCTCTTCAGAACTCCACCCAGCAGACCAGCCCATCACAGCCCGGATCATCAACTCCCACCCTGCAGCAGCTTTTTCCTCAGTCCGGCCCAGGTATGCTGGTCCAGAGACTCTCAGACATGGGGCAGAGCTGTTCCTTGTTCTCCCTGTGCACAGCCATTCATGAGGCAGTTGGGAGGCATGGCGGGTTCTAGCCCTGGCCCACCACCTCGGCAGAGCCTCACAACAAGCCAGACCACCCCCCCTCACTCCACGGGCGCCGCCATTTTCCACATTTGGACTTCCCTCTCGTCAGAACTCTACCCAGCAGACCAGCGCATCACAGCCCGGCTCGTGCGGGCCTCTTGCGGCCGCACGGTTCATCAATAAATGCTTTATTTGGAGGTGTTTAAAAGAGTTTGCCTCCCGCTCTGCAAGCCTGGCAAGCTTCACGTGTTGTATTTGATATGCCAAATTCCAGTAACAATTATATTAGGTCATTCCCATGACCTAATATAATGATTTGAGGCTCTTTATCTTCCTGTAGCAAGCCGATGCCCCTGGCTCTACTGGCATGAGACAGGACATATGGAGATATTACTGGTGCCCGCTCTAGCAAATAGATGATCAATGGGAAGATCGTGATCGTGATCGTGATCTGTACATCCCATTTAACATAGCATCTCACAGGGGCATGTGCGTAAGGTAGACACTGAGAGCATTGACTAGAATCCTTTCTTTTAAAAACTAAATTACTTCTGTGTCTTATTAAAGTGACTGAAAGCATCAAAGTCTTTCTCTGGTTTCTGAAGTGGGCATGTCTTGAAAAGACCTGAGTCTTTGGCTGTATCTTTTCACCTATTTTCAGGGGGAATAGGACGAATCTTGTGCCCTTTACACAGATGTCTTTGGTCTCATCATCCCTTAGGCATAAGAAATGGTGACCCAGATACAGAGACAGCCCACAGACTGGGAAAGAATATTCACCCAATGCCCATCTGATATATCCATGATATATCAGGCACTGGTAGAACTTAACAAGAAGAAACAGTCAACCTCATCAAAATATGGGGAGAATAAATGAACAGAAACTTCTAAAAAAGAAGAAATTCAAATGGACAAAAAAGCATATGAAAAAGTGCTCTTCATAATTAATCATCAGGGAGATGCAAATCAAAACAACAATGTGGTATCATCTCACACCACAGAGACTGACACAAATCCAAAAGAGCAAGAGAAAACAGTGCTGACATGGATGTGGGGAGAAAGGGACTCTCATCCACTGTTGGTGGGAGTGCTGACTGCCGACTGATCCAGACCTTTTGGAAAACAATATGGACATGCCTCCAAAAACTAGATATTGAGCGCCATTTGACTCAGCCATACCACTCCTGGGAATAAACTCTGGGAGGCCATAAACACACAGCAGAAACACTTTCATGTTCATCACAGCTCTGTTCACAATAGCCAGAATCTGGAAAAAACCTGAATGCCCGAGAACAGAAGACTGGCTAAAGAAACTGTGGTACATCTACAGAATGGAAATACTATGCAGCTGTCAGAAAAGATGAAGTCATGAAATTTACCTGCAAATTGATGGACATGGAGACTATCAGCTGAGTGAAATTAGTCAGAAGGAAAAGGACAGATACAAAATGCTGCATTCACTAATGGGATATAAATATATACTTGTGTTCTACTACTTGTGGGAAATGGTAATCTCAGACTAGAACAGAACATGGAAGTGCACAAAGGGATTTACATGATAATCCATAAATGTCAGTAGGGCAAACCACAATGTGTAAGAGAAGAGAGAGAGAGAAAGAGAGAGAGAGAAGAAAAGGAAAAGTGCCTGGTGGAGGAGGGACATTGGTGGTAGAATGGGGCACTGGTGGAGGGGTAGGTGATAGAGTAGTTTATGACTGAGACCCAACCATGAACATTTTTGTAATTGCATATCTAGCCCTGGCCAACCTTCCCAATAGAGCCTTGTAAGAAGCCAGAAGAACCCCCATAACCTTGAGGACAGTCATTTTCAACATGGGACTTCACAGCTCATCAGAGCTCCACCCAAGAGAAAAGCTGATCTCAAGCCCCTGCTTGTCAGAGTCCCATCCTACAATAAAGCCTTTTTCAAGCCCAGGTATGCCTGACCCAGAGACTTCGGATACATGGGACAGAGCTTCTACCGGCTCTCCTTGAGCTCAGCTGATCATGAGGTGCTGAGGAGGGAAGGCGGGTTCTAGCCCTGGCCTGCCATCCCAATAGAGCCTTGCAAGAAACCAGAGGAACCCCACACCATGAGGGCAGTCATTTTCAGCATCCAGACGCCACATCTCATCAGAGCTCCACCCAAGTGAAAAGCCCTGTTGCAGTTCATCAGTAAATGCACGAGATGAGAGCCTACTACTGAGAGTATACCACCCTCCTGGCAGAGGCTGGCAAGATACCCATGTCATATTTGATATGCCAAAAAACAGTAACAATTATAGACCTCATTCCCATGATCTGAAGGAATGGTTTGAGGCTTTTCGTGTTTTTGGAGCGTGCAGATGACCTTGGGCTACACTAGCATGTGACAGGACGTATGGAGATGTTACTGGTGCCCGCTTGAGCAAATTTATGAACAATGGAAAGAAAGTGATACAAGTGATATTGCAAGGTGTTAGAATAATTTTTTTTAAAAAAAAGTTTTTCCATCAGAAAACTCTGTTTTTTTCCTAATATTTAACTTCCAAGCAGGAATTGTGGACCCCCTAATCCTGCATTTTACACTTTCCTCATCAAAAATAATTATTTTAAAGTCAATATGCTTAAGGTTGAAGAAGTTCTTTTAAAAAAGAAAAAAAATTCACGAAACTCAAGTAGACTAGAAAAAATGAAGTGTAAAAGAATCAATTGTAAGTTGGTGAACCCTTAAAGAGAATTAAGTCAATTGGATAAGTTCCAGTTAAATAACTTTTATCAAGCTAACTGGGTTAGGTGGTTAAAAGCAAGAAAAAAATTCTAAAAACATATAGTGGGTAGTAGTTTATGTGTCAAGAAAAACTGAGAGAATTTTGAAGCTCTGATGTCTAGCAGATAGCACTTAAATCATTTTTCTCCACACTTCAGTCATAATACTTCAAAGAGTTATAGCCATAATACAAATTTTTAGACTAAGAAGTGGTGTTTGAAGTTATTTTATAGGATTTTGCTGTAAGGGTTCCAATTGATTTGTAGTAAGATAAAAAGAAGAAAACTTTATTTTCGAAGCTTTGTCGGAAAAAAACTTACCTTCCATTGGTCATTCTGCCAATATGCCTGCAGGCCCTGATGATGTAGACAGTGATATTATATGCCTATATGAATTGAGCTGCTCTATACCTCCTGCTGTTTGTGTTATGGCTAAAGTATGTCACAAAACTGGTAGTGATTTATTAAATGTTTAATGCAGTAAGACAAACACTTCAAAAACTACAAACAGAAAACTAGAATATCACATTAAAATATAATACTACATATTACATTTCTATTTTCCTCCCAGAATTTTACTTGCGAAAATAAGAAGAAACATGGAATGAGAAGGGGGCATTGAGAAGCACCTGCACAGACTAATGATGGATCATATTTAAGTTTTATGGCTTGCTTTCTTTTTCTTCTCCATAAGAAAGAAAAAACAATCTGTTCCAGAAAAACAGAATATGTAAAGCTTGCTTACTAATAACTTCTGCATTAGGTTTTTTATTAATAGAATATGAAACACTATACATGTACAATTAGATGACAATTTTGAAGTGTGGAATTAAATGTGCTGCATCTATTTGATGGTGTTCTATTTAAATATTGCACTAATGAACTTTTCCCAGTTCATAAATATGAAACAGCAAGACAACAAACAATCATAGGCATGTCTAAAAATTTGTCCTTTTAATTAGAGTCTAATTTTTCCTCTGCTATACAACCCATGATACCATTTTAATTGAAAAAAAATCAGTAGTTTTAGACTGTCCATTCTGTTTGTGCAGGGGGTACATTGATATTTTAATTACATTTATTATATTTTAACATGCCTCTTGTTTTCTCACTACATATTTTATTGTCTTTACTTCCTCTTTCTCTTTATCCTCTCAACTATGTAATGACTTTGCAGTATCAAGTGATTTCATATGTTTTTTGATTCTGATTTACTTAATCCTGGTAATGGAGATTTATAGACTAAATGAAGATGAAATTTTGAAAATACAGAAATATTGATTTTGTTATAAGCACAAAACTCCAATACAACTATATAAACATCTTGTTTGCATTAAAATTTCTGAAAGGTCTTGCCATTTATGTTATCAGATATAGCCTGGCTTACCAGGGGTTCATTTCTCTGTGGATAGCTGATACAAACTCAATGAACATAATCCAATATAATAATTAAATGATTTATTTGGGAAAGGTATAGCCTTACAGATGGTTGATTGGCTGAATTTTTCTTTCAAGTTGTCCTCTCATTTAATGAATATGGGCAACATATGAATCTTTATGATTTTAGTTTCATGTGTTTTTATTTCATTCATTTATATTCATTCACAAAACATTAATTGAATAATCACTCTGCCTTTCATGTAGAGCGCAAAGGGTAAGTAGCAAACAGAAACCCAGTAAGGTTTTTTCTTCATGTTATTTACATTCTAATTATGGAGACAACATAAAACTAAACAATACAAAGTTGCAACAGTTATATGAAGGAAACATATTCTCTTACTATAAAAACTTAGAATTTCTTTAGATCAATTAAAATAGGGTGATTGTGCTATACAATAAAGACAGATAATTGAATAGCAAAGTGATCCAGAATTATATTTGGCTAAAGAACATAAATGTTTTATAAGCGATAATCTCTATCATTCTGACATAGCAAATAAAATAGAAGAGTGGGTAATCTGACTAGTTCATCATTCATTGATTTAAAAACTATTACTGTCATTAATTTCTACAAATTTTGTGACTGTTTCTTGCTGGAATCTGCATTTTAAATATTTGTAAACTTTTACCATTTGGCTAAAGCAAATCAATGAACAATGGGAAGACAAGTGACAAGAAGTGACTAAAATTATTGTTTTCTATGGGTTAGAGCTTGAACTATTTTCCTTAGAGAATGAATCTTGGGTGACTGTGAGAATACAGCCGTTGAGTATATATTTAGCAATCACCTGACTTGGTTTGGATCCCCTGCACCAAATGGTCCTGGAACAGATGGAAGCTGCCCCCAAAACCACCAGTTGTACCACTGCTGTGGTTGCCCAAGTAATTGCCAGCACTGTAAGGCATGAGCAACATTGTCCTGGCATTGAACTGCCAACCTGGCTGGCCAAGAAATGCCTATGGGACCCCAAGGTCTCCTAGGCACCACATGGGAGGCTCAAAATAAATAAACTATAACAAATTTTGAAAATCACTTTAGCAGTAATAAATTACTACACTTTTAGTTCTTTTCTCTAAAGAGAAACATTATCAATAGGCAGCTTGGATGTCGCTGATTGTTTACATATTTGTAAATATATGTAAATTGATGTAGGTACAGATTTCATCATATATCTCACATCTGGAAAAGCATTTTGATTATCAAGTTAAATACCTAATGTATAGATCAACTGAGGCATACAGAAAGAAAAGGGATGAGTCTGAGACAGCATTTCCAGGCCAGGTTTCTAATATTGGCTTTGCAATACTAACACCATAAAGAAGTGAATTTTCCAACTCATCAGGTATATAGAAAGAGTTAATACAGTTCAAGTTCATAAAACTTTTATAGAAATTGTTCTAACTTTAAGGTTATTTCATTTCTTTATAAAGGAAAACAATTTCATCAATATATGGTAGAATAAAATCAGTTAGAAAGACTTGGACAGTGAATCTTCATTATCCAGATGATACATAAATAAGAGAGAGAAAGGCTCAACACATGAACTAACATGCTAAATGGGCATTCCAAGGAAAGAGCTCACGGTGAGCAAAGAACTGGAGGTATGAAAGAGTCAATTTTGATAAAAAAAAATTGCACCACATGTAGGTGTTCAATAAATATTTGTCCAAATAATGAAAGACTAGTTCTCTATTCTCAATCTTTCCTCCCTTTTCTTCCAGTCTCTTCTCTCTGTCCCTGAGAAATCAGCAGCTCAGAGGCCTGAGAAGTGGGAAAGTGATTCAGAAAAGTCATTTTAAAGCAAGCCCCCTTAACTCCCAGTCCCAGTGGGAGCTACCTCATTGTGGCAGCAGCCCCTTGTGCTAGAGGATCACCCTGTTCTTCCAGAGGAACTTCTCAGCGAAGCTGAGAAAGTTGGCAGTTCATCACATCTCTTTCCTTTGTTGCCTGCCTGTGGCTACCTTGAAGATAGTTAAGAGTGCTACAAGAAAGAAGCTAACCAAGGTGGAAAGCAAAGCAATAGTCCAGGAGAGCGCTACTCATTTAAGAGGAAAAGAGACCTTTTATTTCCTGAGTTTACAGGGATGCTTCCACTTGGAATCTCATGCAGTCATCTTAGCCTTCTACTTTTCTATGTCTGCTAGGATGATTCTGCATCATGGAGCATATTCTACCCCTCCCCACACACCTTACTGGCGTGTGGCTCGGAGCAGGAAGATTCATACTATTTAAGACATGTTTTATAGTAAATTCACAATGTTTCTAAAATTTTTAATTATTTCATTTGCTTAATTTTTTTTTCACTGAAAAGTAATTTTCACCATATTTAGTCATATCCCCCAAAGGGTAGATTTGAGGAATTGCAAATGTTAGTGATGATTTTGATTTTCCCTTGCCTCGGCATTCAAGTCAAGGCTCCTATATGCCAGTATGCTAATGCTGCCACTTAAAGCATTTGCTATTTGCCCTTATCCAGTGAAATTCTCACCAAACACCACTAAGAATAGCTTATGGCTCCCTTTCTTTTTCTGACACTGGGGAGTTGAGTCCATGTATTTCCAGATTTGCCTATATAGAGTCTTAATCAACTGGAGCTCAAACATACCCTTTCACATTGTGCTTTGGCATGCATTATTGGTGTCTGCAGGTATTTTTATGCCTTGATAGGAGGTAGAAATTTTGAAATATATCACATTGCTTTTTAAATACTTTTGTACTTCACAAATTCATCATAATAATCACCCAAATTGACAGTAAATTTCAACTTTAATTTGCTTAGCAGTCAAGGAAGATAACACAGTGTGAACAGTTCCCCTGAATAAGCTATAATTGTTTTGTTATACACATGTATTACCCTTCCCAGGGAAGAATAGGATCTCTAACAAGACAACCTGTTGAGCTTGCTAAATGAGAAAAAGTGAAGCTTAATTAAAAGAACTGTCTTTGCAAAAGGGAACTATATTTGTGTGTATATTTTCTTTTCTCATTATGAAAGATTCTAAGATAAATATTTCAATCATACTTTTATAATTATTTGCAAGCATGGCAAATGGCATGCTGGCCTTCATTACTTTAACCTACATTGCTCTGTTTTGTTTTGCCTCTGTAAATATAAATGTAGTAGAAAATGGTTGACCAGCTATTCTGGAATTCCAGGACCACATGATTAAAATCAGAAACATATACTCTTTGGATAAGAATGCAAATGTATGCACCAGTGTTCTTCTTGCTTAGTCCACAGGACATCTAGTGGTAAATGGTGCAGTAGCAGCGACTTGCTGAGGCCTTTTTTAGATTTTCATTATCACTACCTTTTTCAGAGACACATTATTTTTTTCATTGTACTTTAGAGAAGTAGAAAATTGACCATTCCACCTTCAAAACGGTTTCTAGAAAGAAAGAAAATGCAAAGCTCTTAAGTCAATTAAGTGGGATCTCTGTCATCTGAATGGAAAGACTTTCCATATATTCCCAAGAAGTATGTTCATGAACTAAAGATTATAGCTGAAAGAAAAAGTCTTCAATTTTGTAATGTACCATTATTGTGGATAACCTATCTTTATGGGCATTGTGATATCACTTATAATTTATCTCACTTTTCAAATATTGTGCTCAGGTTTTGTTTTCAAAACTTTTACTCCCATTTGGGCAGGGAATGTTTTCCTGAGACAACCATTAAACACTGAATACCCTTAATGTAGTTAAATTTATTTAAATTTTATCTCAAATACTTAAAATGTTGTCTTACCAATTTTATTTCCGACATGAACATTTAGTATTTTATATTTATTTGAAAATGGAAACTCTTTAGAAGTTAATAACATACTGTAACAAATAATACCCCAAACAGGGACATTTTCTTCTGTATAAATTGCAAGAATTTGGTTTTCCAAATGGGTGTTTGAAGTCAATATGATCACATACCCTTAGTAGCCTTTTAAACCAATATCTAAAATAATTATAGACACAAACTCCTATGATGTGGCTATTAGTAGGTTAATTAGGTAATAATGAATGAGATGCCATAGGTTAGCATAGAGTTAACACAATAGGATTTGTTTCAGCATGAAATGAGTCGAGTGTTAAAAATTTAATCTTTATGTGCTAATATGCATGAGCATACCTTGTTAATTATTGCTGAAAGAGTCTTTCTACTTCTGAACACTAGCAAATGGGTAATTCAGAAATAGGTTATGTTTTGTAAATGTCCACGCAGATTAGTTTGACAAAATCAAACAGGACATGTGAAAATTATGTGGCATGTAGGTATGAATACTTATGATATATGTGTGTGCATATATATAATTATATCCAGTTGTAAATATTTTAATGTGGTCATTAATTACTTAGATTAATAGGGATTATTTCCGATAAATAAAAATACTAAAAATGTGTATATAGGTAAGATACTTGTTTATAAAAGCATATATTTATTGTTACACTGTTGATTCCTGTTTTATCATTATTGAAGGACAGACTCATTGCTATTGATATAAGTAGGATTTTTGTTTGTTTGTTTTACATTTTGCTTTGGAGCTACACTCAGTGGTTCTCGGAACTTATTCCTGGCTCTGCACTTAGGGATCACTCTTGTGGGATCAAGTACTGGGGATCTAACCCAGGCTGACCATGTGCAAACCAAGTCCTACCCACTGAACTATCTCTCTGGCCCTGATAATGGTAGTCTTGATCACCGTGATTTTGAGTAGTCGAGTGATTTTCTTCTTAGAAGTAATGCTGTTATTTTGAATAAGTTTGAGTGATTTTCTTTTTTAGAAGTAATGCTAGACATACAAACTGTGTGTGCAAATGCAGTTACTAAAAGGTATCTAAATTTTATTAAACTTTGGTATCATTCATTGTTACAGTATACTGCTGCCCAGAGCCTCTGCATCTGGCCTGGAGTTGCCTCCAGCAGGTCACTTTGTAGATAGGAAGAGGACAGTTTGAATGTGGCTGCTCATCTGACCATGTATTCTATACTGGCTTGTATAAATATTCTCTCATGCTGTCACAATCATCATGGGACTAGCTAGATATTACAAGTGTATTTGCCTGGCCACATTGGATCTCTTAAGTAATTAGACCAGAGAGAAATGCTGTTTATCTCCAAGCAAGCAAGCAAGCAAGCAAGCATGGTTCTCTGATAACTCAAAGGCTGATATATAGAACAACCATGAAGTAAAGACGAGACACTTGTGAAGGCTTGGAGGAATATTTAACTGGCTATAGAATATTCTTTGGTACAGATGCATGCCTTTGTATTCTGAGATACAGTTCATCTCAGAAGCCACTCCTCCAGTTTACCCTGCAGCGTACTTCCAAGTCGGATCTTAGCTTGGCAACATTAACATCTCAAAGGGCTTAGGTGAGGTCCTGGGAGAAATTAAGGGAATTTTATCCTGATGGCTTTCCCTTGGAGTGGGAGGTCTGGGTTGCAGGGATATAAAAACCTAGCCTGCTTCCTTTCTCACGCTCTTCTTCTCTCTCACTCTTCTCTGTTGGTGCTTCCCTGCTTCCCTCTTCGCTGTCTCCTTTCTGCAGGGCCTTAATATGTGGTGGCAGCCATCTTGGTCTACATGTGGTTGTCCAACTGGGAACCCTAAGTTCGAGGTTTTTCCTATTGCTGATTTGTATGCCAAAACTTGTGTTAAGTAAAGCATTTTGAAAGTTCTCTGGATTCTTGCATCTATCTCTGTCTGCCAGCTGCCGATCCCCTGGGACAGAGAGGATCCCTGACCCTGCTCCCGGATTTTGGGTGGGCACCTCAAAGTTTCCCTGCAATTCATATCTATAAAACATTTAACACAGATGAGTTTGGATATCTGTTCATTATTTGTGACTCAAATTAGAAATAAATAGTCAAACATGGAGCTACCCATGTTGCATTTAATATGCCAAAACCAGTAACAATTATAGACCTCATTCCCAAGACCTGATGGAATAGTTTGAGGCTCTTTATGTTCTTGGAGTGAGCAAATGCCCTTGGGCTACACTAGCATGTGACAGGACGTATGGAGATGTTACTGGTGCCTGCTGGAGCAAATTGATGAACAACAGGAAGACAAGTGGTATAAGTGAAGTGAAGTAGAATGAGGTTTCTGAAAAGAGTGTGGTTATATAGTATAGAATATACTACAAAATGTAGTATGTGAGACAAAGAAATATATTAGGGTACCAGGAGAGACAACGAACAGAACCTCTTTCCCCACACTCAGATTAAACACTGATTGAGAAATAGGAATTAAGAAATTAAGATTAAAATTTAAATTATTTTTTGCTGAGAGCTTTTGTCCTGTGGCTTCAGCTTATGCTTTATTCAGTATGAATCATGCTTGTTTGTGTGTTTAGGTCCTACTTCCTTACAGGCTTTCCTATGACCAAAGGGGAAGCAACTGTTTTGCAAAATCGACTGCTTGGTAATAGGACAGAGGAGAATGTGGCCTTCTCGTAGGCAGGAAAAGTAAAAGAGCAGAAAGAAGTAGGGCTGAGACAAAACCAGTTGTGGGTCTTATACTTAACTGAAACTTACTCCTCAGTATTCCAGGAAAGTATGTATGACTCTCTCTCTCTCTCTCTCTCTCTCTCTCTCTCTCTTTCTCTCTCTCTCTCTCTCTCTTCTCTCTCTCTCTCATACACACATGTCAAAGCTTTCACTGCCAATGTAATTGTATTTGGGATAAAACTTTAAGGAATTAAGTTAAGTGAGGCCATAGGATTAAACTTAGTCCAGTAGGGAGAGTATTCTTAAAAGAAGAGAGGACCAGAAAGAATACAGCAGTTAGGGCACTTTTCTGGCATGTACCAATGGAGGTTCCCCAAGATATCCTGGGCCTCACGTGGCTCAGTTTTGGAGCCCCCAGAGCTGCATTCTGTGGCAGTATGGTTGGAAATCTCTTGGAATGCAAAATACATTCAACATAAAAGTAGAGATACCAGGATACACAGACAGAGAAGAAAGGTCATGTGAGGTGAGAAGGTAAAGTCAAAGAAAGGTCATGAGAAGTAAGAAGGTGAAGTCAAAGAGAGAAAAACTCAGGGGACACTAACTCTACTGATACCTTTTCTTGGATTTTTCATCTCCAGAGCCTTGAAAAAAGACATTTTTTTGTGTGTCTAGGACACTTCATCTGTGGTGTTTTGTAGTCATAGCCTGAACTGTCTTAATTGAGTAAGCAAGAGAATTACTGCTATGGAGTGGAGATGCCTTCAGGTGGAAACACCAGGAGTTAGGAGTAAATTATTACTATTGTTTCACAGATGTTTAAGTCATCTTCTGGACTGGTCTATGGATATCAAGCTCAAAATACTACTAATTTTGATTCCTTATGTTGGGCAGCCATTACTATATTGGTATTTAAAAAATATTTTCAAATTACTACAGTCTTTGCACTTACAGACTTTTCTGTCTTTTTAGTTATCATTAATATTATCATTAAGATGATGATTTCCCCCTATGTATTTCCCAGACATCTTCATTAATAGTTCAAGACAGCCAACTTACTAAAAATTTTTGCTGCCATGGCAAGATTCTAATTGTGTATAGATATAACTCTGTTAGCATGTAAAATCATCAAGTAAAGTATTGCAAAGTGAAGCTAGATCATCTCTTGCAGTTGCCTTGTGGCAAAAAGTTGCTTGAGGGTTTTGTGTTATATCTATGACAGGAACCCATTTATATTATTTTTTTTTTAATTTTGGAAGTATTTATAGACTTACAAAAAGATATAAGAATAGTGCAGACTGGTACTTGCCTCCTCCAACAGACTGTCCCCTTCAGGGCATGAGCGGCTCTTAGCATATGGTTAATGACAGAAGTTTGTCATTGTTTAAAAAAATTATTGTACCACCGTAAGACATACAGTTACAAAAGTGTTCATATTTGGGTTTCAGTCATACAGTGTTCCAACACACTTCCCACCACCAGTGCCCATTTTTGGTCCACCAATGTCCCGTTCCCGTGATTTCCCCCCTCCCCAGCCTGCATCTATGGCAGGCAATTTTCACTTCTCTTCTCTTCTCTCTCTCTCTCTCTCTCTCTCTCACACACACACACACACACACACACACACTGTGGCTAACAATACATACAGCTAGAGGTTATCATGTATATCTTTTTGCCTATTTTCAATGCTCAGTTCTACGCTGGTATTATCATTTACAATAATTATTAGTACACTGTGTACACTGTTCCTTTCTCTGTTTTGCCTAAGCTCTGACTCCAACACATTTGCAGTAGGTTCAACCAACTGAAAAGGCCTCCTGATCCATGTTTTGTCTGGTCTTAGATATTGGTATCATGATATTTTTTATAGCCTGCAAATAAATACAGTCATTCTATATCTGTACTTTTCCCTCTGACTAACTTCACTCAGCATGATCCTCTCATTAATGTCCATTCATTTATAGACAAATTTCATAACTTTGTTTTCCCTAACAGCTGCATAGTATTCCATTGTGTAGATTTACCACAGTTTCTTTATCCAGTCATCAATTCTTGGGCTGTTTCCAGGTTCTGGCTATTGTAAATAGTGCTGCTATGAAAATAAAAGTGCAGATGGTGTTTCCGCTGTTTTTGGCCTCCCAGGGTATATTCCCAGGAGTGGTATGGCTGGGTCAAATGGGAGCTCAATTTCTGGTCTTTGGAGGAATGTCCATATTGGTTTCCAAAAAATGTTGTACCAGTCAACATTCCCACCAACAATGGATGAGAGTCCCTTTTCCCCCACGTCCATTCCAGCACTTGTTCTTGCTCTTTTGAATATGTGCCAGTCTCTGTGGTGTGAGATATTGCATTGTTGTTTTGATTTGCATCTCTCTTATGATTGATGATGCACATTTTTCATATGTCTTTTGGCCATTTGAATTTCTTCCTTGTCAAAGTTTCTGTTCATTTCTTCTCCCCATTTTTTTGATGGGGTTGGCTGTTTTCTTCTTGTGAAGTTCTACCCGTGCCTGATATTTCCTGGATATTAATGGGTGAATATTCTTTCCCATTCTATGGACTCTGTGTATCTTGGTTTCCATTTCTTTTTGAGGTGCAGAAGCTTTTTAGTTTCAAGTAGTCCTATATGTTTATCCTTACTTCTAGTTGCTTTGTTAGTGGTGTTTGATCTTTGAAGATATCTTTAGCTTCAATGTTGTGGAGGGTTTTCCCCCATATTTTCTTTGACATTATTTATGGATACATGTCTGATATTGAGATCTTTAATCTATTTTGATCTGACCTTTGTGCATGGTGTTAGACAGAGGTCCAAACTAAATTTTTTTTAATATAGCTGCCAAGTTTTCCCAGCACCACTTGTTGAAGAGTCTTTCCTTGCTCAATTTCCAAACTTTTTTGCTCCTTTATCAATGATTAAATGATCATGTATTTGAGGATGGGTGTCAGGATACTCAAATCTGTTCCATAGGTCCACAGGTGTGTTTTTATTCCAATACCATGCTGTTTTAATTACAACTGCTTCGTAGTACAGTTTGAAATTGGGAAAGGTGATGCCTCCCATCTTCTTTTTCCCAAGGATGGCTTTAGCTATGGATGGGCATTTATTATTCCACACAAATTTCAGTTTTGATCAATTTCTTTGAAGAATGTCATGGATATTCTTATAGGGACTGCATTGAATCTGTATAAAGCTCTAGAGAGTATTACCATTCTGACAACGTTGATTCTCCTGATCCATGATCAGGGAATGTGTTTCCATTTCCTCATGTCCTCTTTTATTTCTTAAAAGCAGGGTTTTACAAGTCCTTTACATTCTTTGTTAATCTGATTCCTAGGCATTTGATTTTCTGTGGCACAGCTGTGAATGGGATCGTTTTCTTAACATCCCTTTTTCTCTTTCATTATTTGTATATAGGAAAACTGCTGACTTTTGGGTATTGATTTTGTTCCCAGCCACTCTACTATAGGTATCTATGGAACAATAGATAGGGAGTTGGTAGAGAGTGTAGGATTCTCTAGGTATAATATCATGTCATCTGCAAATAGTGATAGCTTGACTTCTTCCTTGCCTATCAGGATGCCCTTAATGTCCTTTTCTTCTCTGATTGCTATGGAAAGTACTTCCAGTACTATATTTAATAGAAGCGGTGAGAGTGTGCAACCTTTTCTTGTCCCTGATCTTAGGGGGAAGGCTTTCACTTTTTCCTCCATTGATAATGATACTCGCTATGGGCTTTTGGTAGATCGCTTTAACTATATTGAGGAAGGTTTCTTCAATTCCCATTTTCTGGAGGGTTTTAATCATGAACAGGTGTTGGATCTTTTCAAATGCTTTATCTGTGTTTATCGATATGATTATATGGTTTTCATTTTTTCTTGTTGATATGATATGATGCATTATGTTAATTGACTTCCGAATGTTGAACCATCCTGCATTACTGGGATGAATCCTACTTGGTCATGATGTATGATCTTTTTTATGAGTCTTTGGATTCTGTTTGCTAGTATTTTGTTGAAGATCTTAGCATCTTTGTTAATCAGGGACATTAGTTTTCTTTATTTTGTTTGTCTCTGCCTGCTTTGGGTATCAGGGTGATATAAGCCTCATAGAAGCTATTTGGGAGTGTTTCTGTTTCTTTTTACTTCCTGGAAGAGCTTGAGAAGGACTGGCAGTAGATCTTTCTCCAAGGTTTGGTAGAATTCACTAGTGAATCCATCTGGACCTGGGCTTTTGTGTTTGGGCAGACTTTTAATTACTGTTTCAATTTCCTTGATGGTGATAGGCTTATTCAGGTATTGCAGGTCTTGTTTCAGCCATGGGGAGCTAATTGGACTTCAAGAATTTGTCCATTTATTCCAGTTCTCATGTTTTGTGGCCTACTGTCTCTCAAAGTAATCTGTGATGAAGAAGTTTGTCATTTTTCCTTTACAATCCTTTTCTGGAAATATGGAGTTTCTTTTGCTATATATGAATTCTGACTGTGGGAAGAACTTGATAGCTTTATGTATTTTCTTTTGTGAAACACTTGTATCCTGGAAATATCCTGCTCCAACACTGAAGTTTTGTAACTGCAAATTTAAATGCTTTTGAGTCAGCTCTCATGGGGCATTAACTCTGTCAAGTGAAAATTATTTTCTAATTCAATGATCTTCAAACATCTGAGTTTAATATCTGATACTTAATATTTCAGAGTTTAAATTGGACCTTCCTAAATTGAAAATGCTATTTGATAGGCTTCTAGAAATAAAAATTCACAATGAAGAATTTTATGAGAACAGTTGACAAGATTTTTAAAACATTGAGGTAATTGGGAAGTAAATTTCAAATTATTCCCCTGGAGATAAATTTAGGATTTAGAACTTATCCGTAAAACTCAGGAAACCACAGTCTCTACCTATCAGAAAACATTTTATCCTTTATTAATTGGTGATTTTTTAAAAGAAAAAGCTAATGACTTCCTTCTTCCTTAGCCTCCATGAAGAAATGAAAACATATCACATAAACTACATAGCTTTCCAGCACCTCAGGCACATATAATAATTAAATATACTTATTTGAAAATGAAATGTTTTCACCTTAGTTTTCAGCCTTTTCTTCAAGTACAGCGACTCTGTTGTTTCTATTTTTTTTACCCAAAGAAGATGAAGAGCTAAGTTATTATTGCTGCATTCCAAGGCATCTAGCAAATGCTCATGCTTATTACATCTCTCAGGGTAAACTTATAAAACTCTCCCCTTGCAGTTTACTAACCTATCCAGGCTATAAAACAATCAGGCTATTCCCTTCAAATACTGAATCCAGATATATTTCCATAGAAAGATCTGACAATATCTCTCCAGCATCTTTTCTTTGTGCAATTGTGCCTTTGAATCTAATGAATATCAATGGTGAATTCACACAGAAAAATATTGATTTATTACACAGTATCATAGATAACTAGCTTTGTTTTATTTAAGGATAGAATGCCATATTCTGGGCCTGACTTGAATGGAACTCGAATTTTCATTCAAAATTCATAAAAATTTGTGCTTTCTTAAAGATATAACTCGAACTTTCATAGAAGCCATCATTTATCTTTGAAAAACTAATAGTGTTTTTATTCTGTGGTCATCCTCTTGTGCATTTGCATCCATTTTGCTTGATTATACTGTTCCAGGAGCTACGTGGAATATGAAAATGCTTATCTGAGTAAGCCAAACCAAGGACAGATGACTTGCCAATTTCCAGCATCTGGTATCTGTGCATCTCTTCTTTCCAGAGTTTGTGACTAGTCAACTATTTTCCAGAGATTCTTCAAATGAGTTATGAATACAATGAATGCTATAAACAAGAACATATTCATGAGCATGTATACACATTAGTTCTTTTATAATTCATAACTGTGCTCTTGTATATCTATTCCTTGTGTTTAGCTAATTGGAAAGGGCTTATATGTTCCATATTTATATACATAGAAATGTTAAACACATACCTTCAGAAAATGCATATGTACAAATGCATGTATTTGTGTGAACTGCATGTGGGGCAAATATGATGCATGTGGTGTATATTGTATGTATGTTGCCTTATTTATGTTTGTAAGGTGGACATGTATGAAATACTTGAGGTGAAATGGAACCCGACTTAAAGAGATTCCGTTGTCACTCTGGACACATTATGGTTAAAGCCCAGGTCACTCTGAATAAAAAACATCTACTCGTCATTCTTTAAGTCTATGAAAGCTAGTACTGTTATATCTGTTAACAGTTATAGCTTCTCACAGGAAAATAATCAAAGGACATTAGCACATAAATGAGTTTGTCAAACAGAGCCAGAGTTAGTGCAGTGGGTAGGGTGTTTGCCTTGCATGAAGCTGACCTGTGTTCAATCTGTGGCATTCCATAGTCCCCTGAGCACTGCAACGAGTAATTCCTGAGTGCAGAGCCAAGAGAAATCCCTGAGCATCCCTGAGTGTGACTCCAAAACAAACAAACAAATAAAAAAGACCACCACCACAACAAAAATTATTTGTCAATATAAAACACTTATATCAGTGTAAACTAACATTCTCTGATTCATTATTAAAGGAACCACTATGTGCTTTTATTTATAGTTAAAATGTGAACTTATTTTTACATATGGTAAAATATGTGCACATATAGTTCTTATAGACTCTTTCTTTGAAAATAATATATCTGTAGTCAGAAGAAGCCAGAAACTTATATGCAATAAACATGACATTAAAATCCATTTGGGTTTTTTTTGTTTTGTTTTGCTTTGCTTTGTTTTAGGGTCATATTTGGTGATGCTCCTGGCTTACTCCATTCTCTGCACTCAGCAATCACTCCTGGTGATGCTGAAGAGAGGGTGAACCATATGAGATGCTGGAGATCTAACCCAAGTTAGCTGCTTACCAGGTCAGCACCCTACCTGTTATACTATCCCTTCCAGGCACAATGTTAAGTTCCTTTTTGTAGTCTAGAATATTTCTTGAAAGAAAAGTGGGATGGATTCAGTCTTAAAGAGTGAGGAGTTATGGTAACAAAGGAAAATGAAAGAGCAAAAGACGTTTCAGACAGAGGAATAGTATGAACACAAATAAGAAAGATAAAAACTGTGGAAAAATCAAAAGGCGTTTTATTATTGCTGTCTAACATAAAAGTCTTCAATACATTTTGAATTGATTTCTTTATGTGGTATGAGGTAGTGATTCGGTTTCATTTATTTCCCTAGACTGAATCCAGATCAGCCTTGAAAAGGACAAGTGCTCTACCCTCTTTACTACTGCTTAAGCTCTTTTGGGGCGGTGCTCAGGGTTTACTTCTAGTGGGCTCGGGGTGCATATGGAGACTGAACAAAGGTGACTGCATGCAAAGCAAATGCCCGACCCACTGCACCATCTCTTCAGCCCCCACTTTTGAGTTTGTTAGGGGTGGGGGACTAAGTGACTAGTGAACATAGGTCAAAAGGAATCTCAAGAATTTTGAGAATAAGGGTGGATCAAAAGAATAAGTGAATATTTTTTTCTGTAAAAAGAAGACACATCTTCTAATACTGGAAGTAAGAAGAGAGAAATATGACTATTAAGATTTATAACTAGGTATTCTGGAGGCTGAAGATGAAAATTGATGACGTTATTTTTGTTACAAAATTGTCTCTGATCATCATCCGTCTGCTGAGTGAGAAAGCAATACAAATCATGAAAAGCGAAATTGTTGTGGAAGAGAATAGAGGAGGAACTAACCAAGAATAAATAAATGTCAGGGCAAAGTTTCATTTATGAATTTGTGGTCACACACAACCTAAAAATTTTTTTATTGAAGAGTCATGATTTACAAAGTTACTGATAGTTGATTTTTAGCATACAATAATTCCCTCCACCAATGTCTACTTCCCTCCACCAATGTTCCCAGATTCCCTCCCATCCTAACCCCCCACTCCACCCCTACCTGTCAACTTAACAGGCACATTACGAAGTTTCTGTTGCTGCCTCTTAAATCTCATGCTTTTTAGTTCTGTTGAATTGTAGAAAGGGAAATTGGGAATGCTGAAAACAAACTGTTTTCACAGGTTGGCCCTTTCTCTGCAGTGAAAGTGGTCCATTTCACAAAGGTCCATTCTTCATATACTAATGAATTCTTTCCAACTATACTAAATCCTATCTTTCTTAACAAGGATTTTTATTATATATGGATTTTTATTATATATGGATTAGTGTTACATTATACCAAACTTACAATTCTACCATTAAATATCTTTAATTTACTTTTGAAAAGGTCCTGAGACTTACTGGTTGTAGTTCAAAACCCCAAAACAAAATCCATATTTTTATACAACTTATTTTTATTAAGGTAACATTGTTTTATGGGACTATAACTTCTGCTACATTCCACTGAACTCATTCCTTAATACCCTTAACCTTTAGTAACTTCTGGGTTTTTTTGTTGTTGTTGTTTGATTTTTTGGCAAGCATATAACAGCTCTCATGCCTTACTCCTGGCTCTGGTATAACATGGCATGGGACTCCTAAGTGTTTTTAAGGGACCATATGTGGTGACAGGAATCTAACCTGAGTTGACTGCATCCAATGCCAGTACCTTACCCCCTGTACTATCTCTCCAGCCCCTAGCAAACTCAATTCTGAAGTCAGTGTCTAAGGATTTTTTAATGTTGGATATTGTTTCTTCCCTTGATCTATTTATTTACTGCGTGATGTCATCTGGGATTTAACTTTTTCTTTCTAACTTATTTTGTTTGGTATGATGCTCTCATCCATGTTATAGCAAAAGGCAATATTTCATCTTTTCTACTTGCTGAATAGAATAGTGCTTCTATGTCTATATATCTTTCTGTCTATACCACTTGTCACTTGTATCACTTGTCTTCCCGTTCATCATCAATTTGCTCGAGGCAGGCACCAGTAACATCTCCATATGTCCAATCACATGTAGTAGAGCCCAAGGGCATCTGCTTGTTCCAGGAAAATAAAGATCCTCAAACCATTCCAACAGGTCTAAAATTGTTACTGGTATTTGGCATACATATACGACATGGGTAGCTTGCCAGGCTCTACCATGCGAACCTATTTATACCATATCATTTTTATCCATTCATCTATTTTTGGGTTGTCAAATCTTGATTATTGTTAATAGTGCTGCATTGAATGTAGTGTGCAGGGGGATATAAACCTAGGTGCAAATTCAAGATAACATAGTAGATTTATTATTAATCACTTGTATCATTTTTCTTCCCGTTGTTCATAGATTTGCTAGAGTGGGTACCAGTAAAATCTCCACACATCCTATTGCATGCTAGTGTAGCTCAAGGGCATCTGCTAGCTCCTGGAACACAAGAGCCTTAGACCATTCCTTAAGATTATGGGAATGAGGTCTTTAATTGTTACTGTTTTTGGCATATCAAATATGACACAGGTAGCTTGTGAGGCTCTGCCATGTGGGTGGTAGTATACTTCAGTAGTAGGCTCTCATCTCGTGCATTTACGGATGAACCAATGGGGAGAGATCGGCTTTTCTCTTTGGTGGAGCTCTGACAAGATGTGGAGTCCGGATGTTGAAAATGGCGGCCCTCATGGTGTGAGGATTCCTCTCGCTTCTTGCAAGGCTCTGTTAGGATGGCAGGCCAGGGATAGAACTCACCTTCCTTCCTGGGAAACTCATGATCAACTGAGCTCAGGAGAGCCGGTAGCAGCTCTATCCCGTGTGTCTGAGTCTTTGGATTAGTTATACCTGGGCTTGAAATAGTCTTAGCTGTAGGGTGGAACTCTGATGAGCAGGGCTTGAGATCAGTCCCTCTTTTGGGTGGAGCTCTGACAAGCTGTGGAGTCTAGATGTTGAAAATGGCGGCCCTCATGATGTGGGGTTTCCTCTGGCTTCTTGGAAGGCTCTGTTGGGATGGTAGGCCAGGGCTAGAACTCGCCTTTCCTCCCAGGTGCCTCATTATCAGCTGAGCACAGGGAGAGCAGATAGTAGCTCTGCCCCATGTGTCTGAGTCTCTGGATCAGGTATACCTGAGCTTGAAGTATGCTTCACTATTTAGTGAAGGTGAGCATCTGACCCTATATTTCTGTGTAGGGTGGGACTAAGACCCTATATAGGGACTCTGACCTATATCTGACTATTATATTAGAAAATATTATTTTTAATATTTTAAGCAATATCTCTTTTTATAAATGCTGGCCCATTTTACATTCTCACCAACAGTTTATGAGGGTTCATTTTTCTCCATACCTTCACTAGTGCTTGTTGAGTCTTATCTTTTTATTATAAACTATTTTCAAAGATGCAAGATTATACTTTTTATCTGCATTTTAACTGATATTAAGTGATAATAAGCACCTTTCATGTGCCTTTTGGCTATAAACATTTTTTATAAAAATTTACAACTTTCATTGTCAATTAGGCTAACTGTAGGTGCCAAAATATCTATTATAAAATTAAAAGAATTATTATTTTTTAAAAAATTCCATAGAGGCCAGTTGGAGGGGGTGAGGTGGCATGAGGCATACTGAGTAGTGATGTACAGCATTTTTTATGTGTTTTTGTCTATTTGTATTTCTTCTTTGAGGAAATTTCTATTCTTTTCTTCTCCCCATCTTTTTTAATGGGGTTGGATACTTTTCCTGTAAAGTTCTACCTCTGTTTTATATATCTTGGATATTTGTGGGGCTCTGCAGGAAAAGATTTGGGGAAACAGCTGGGGTTGAGACAGCCCAAGTGGTAAAGTGTAGTGGCCCCTCCCACGAAGGGTCTCCTTGGATTCCGGAAAGTCATCCCCCCTTCCCTTCTTCTGGCCAGCAGCCCAGGAGGCAGCAACATTCGGTCATTGTGCCTAGCGTGTCAGGGACCACTGAGCAAGCTGTCAGCTAAGGATAATGTAAAGCCAAAACACCCTGTTTTGATTCTAACTAAAAATACCTTGCTTAACTATTTGTGGGCTTGTGCAGAACTCCCACCCCACCTCTGTGACTCTGGATGTATTTTTCCCTTGTCCCCCTCCTTTTCTTAAGGTGTATAAACCTAAGCCTGTCTGAAATAAAATGAGTCATCTACTGAAATAAAATTCTTTTAATTTAATTTTTTTAAACAATTACAGAAATGTTCATGTTTGGACTTTGGCCATACAGTGTTCTAGCACCCATCCCCTCAACCAGTGCCCATTTCCCACCACCAATGTCCCCGATTCCCTTCCCCCTCCCCTAGCCTGCCTCTATGGCAGGTTCTTTATCTCTTTCCTCTCTTTTATCTCTTTCTCTTTCTCTCTTACTTCTCTTACATATTGTGGATTGTAATACATGTACTTAGAGGTTATCATGTGTATCTTTATGCCTGTATTTAATACTCTGTGTGGATAATAGCACTTTCGACAATTATTGGCACACTGTTCTCTTCTCTGTCTTACCTAACCTCTGACTCCCACATGTTTGTGGTAATTTCTATCTTTGATAAGACTCTCTGATCCATGTTTCGCCTGATCTTGGATATTGGTATCATAATATGTATATATGTCATAATATGTATACATATTCATATAGTGCTACCTGTCTGAATGCAAGGTGCCCTCCCAATGGAAAACCAGCAGGACAGTTCTACTATTCAAGAAGGGAGACATTCACGACATCGGCAATTATCGCCCCATCTGCCTGTTGTCCGTCATCTACAAGCTGTTTACACGAGTCATCCTGAACAGGATTAGCAGAACACTAGATGAAGGACAACCATGCGGGCAAGCAGGCTTCGGAAAGGATTCAGCAAAATCGACCATATCCACACGGTAACCAAGCTCATTGAGGTTTGTAGGGAGTACAAGATGCCGCTCTGTCTCACGTTCATTGATTTACAGAAAGCCTTTGATTCTGTGGAGACTGAAGCAGTCATCGAAGCCCTAGCCAAACAGGGTGTTCAAACCCAATACATCAAGATCCTTCGTGAGCTGTATTACGAATTCACCACCAGGATCTCACCATTCTACAAAGAAGTGATCATTAATGTGAAAAGAGGGGTTCGACAGGGTGATACCATTTCACCAAAACTCTTCAGCGCCACCCTCGAGAACATCATGCGACAATTAGAATGGGAAGGAATGGGAGTGAAGATAGATGGTCGGCAACTACACCACCTCTGCTTCGCTGATGACATCGTTCTAATAACACCAAACATTAGCCAAGCGGCACAAGTGCTGGCTGACTTTGACCGAGAATGTGGAAAGATAGGTCTACAGCTGAATCTAAAGAAAACTATGTTCATGAAGAATGAACTAGTTCCAGAGGCCCCATTCACTCTCAATGGAACAAACATCTCTGAATGCAACAGTTATGTGTACCTGGGTCGAGAAATCAACATGATGAACAACCTAAAACCTGAGCTGCGCAAGAGGAAGAGAGTGGCATGAAATGCCTTCAAAGGCATCGAAGAAATAGGTACAAGGACAAAGAACCTCCGGCTCCGGGCACATCTCTTTGACTCCACCGTTCTCCCTGCATTAACATACGCCTCAGAGACCTGGGCCCTACGAAAGCAGGATGAGAATGCTATTCGGGTCTCCCAGAGAGGCATCAAAAGAGCTATGCTTGGAATATCACGTCTCACTCAAATGAGTGAAGGAATCCGGAGTTCTGACCTCCGTCGCTATTCCAGAATCAGGGATGCTGTCTCGTTTGCCAAGGCATCGAAAATCAAATGGGCTGGACATGTAATGCGATTTGGAGACAATCGCTGGACTAGAGCCATTACTGACTGGATCCCACGGGATATCAAAAGATCACGTGGCCACCCACCTACAAGATGGTCAGACTTCCTTGTCAAGACCCTGAAGGAACGGTTTGAGGCTCTTCATATTCCTCAACCAGATGCCATTGGGCTACATTGGCACGTGATAGGGTCCAATGGAAATGTTACTGGCGCCCGCTCGAGCAAATCGATGAATAACGGGATTCAAGTAATCAAGTGATGTATACATATATAAATACACACATATATTTATGTCATGCAAATAATGCAGTCATTCTATATCTGTCTCCTTCTGGCTAATTTCACTCAACATGATCCTCTCCATGTCCATCCATTTATAGGCAAATTTCATAACTTCCTTTTTCCTAACAGCTGCATAGTATTCCATTGTGTAGATGTACCAAAGTTTCTTTATCCAGTCATCAATTTTTGGGCACTCTGGTTGTTTCCCCGATTCTGGCTATTGTGAATAATGCTGCTATGAATATAAAAGTAGGTATGGTGTTTGCGCTGCATGTTTTTGGCTTCCCAGGGTATATTACCAGGAGTAGTATGGCTGGGTCAAATGGGAGTTCAATTTCTAGTCTTTGGAGGAATGTCCATATAGTTTTGCAAAAGGCTATACCAGTGGACATTCCCACCAACAACGGATGAGAGTCCCCTTTTCCCTGCATCCATACCAGCACTTGTTCTTGCTCTTTTGGATATGTGCTAGTCTCTGTAGTGTTAGATGATATCTCATTGTTGTTTTGATTTGCATCTTTCTGATGACGATGATGATGAGCATTTTTTCATATGTATTTTGGCCATTTGAACTTCTTCCCTGTCGAAGTTTCAGTTCATTTCTTCTCCCATTTTTGATGGGGTTGGCTGTTTTCTTCTTGTAAAATTCTACCAGTGCCTGATATATCCTGGATATTAACCCCTTATCAGATGGGTATTGGGTGAATATTCTTTCCCATTACCAATTGCTTTCATAAAAATGTAAGACTTTGTTCAATTTTTTCTAACTTTTCATGTCTTCTATATATTCCTAACAAAAATTAAATAATTTCTTGGACTTGATTTTTAAAATTGACAAAAGTCTATTTATTCATTAAATAGTAGCATATTGACCAAATTGGTCTCCTTCAATCTCAGAAAAGGGTTGAAAGCTTTTCATTATTTTAGGAATAAAAATATAAGTCAAATAATTTCATTGAAAGTGAGGTATGTGGTAGTCTCTTATTAAAGTTTTATTATGAAGATTAGATTACTTCTATAGGTATGAATTAATGATTTTGTTTCCCAGTGTTTAAGATGCTGCCATATTGAATAGATTTATGAAAATATGTTGATATCCCTCCAAATATTCAAACTCAGTATAATAATACATTGAGAATTTCAATGCAGTGGTTTTTGTTTTTCCTTAGTTTTTGTAATTGATGGTAAACTACAGTTTAATTTTAAGATATATATATATACATATATACATATATTTATAAAAGGTTTATAGATGTAAATGAAAAATTTATCCAAATCTATAGCAGAATTGTTTGTCTGCCTAACACCCTGATGAACTATTTATTGATTTTAACAAGTCACAAAAATACGCTTGCTCATATAATAAGTACTTCAATTATTTTCCTTTTGAAAACTCTAAAACTACTTTCTCAGTTGATCTCATGGATTTCAAGAAGTTACTTGCTTTCTGGGGTCACCATAGAAGTAAAGAAGTCATTTTCATTTCCACGTACAATAAATCAATCAACATTTATAGAACACCTATCTTGTTCTGGGCCTTAGGCTAAGCAATGTGGTAGATACAATGATGAATAAGATATGATCTCTGCCCTCCAGGCAAGCTAGATTTTTAGATAAAAAATAGCAAATAGACAATACAAGGGAGCATATGATTAGTGGTAAATGAGTAGCATGGGAAATAGGAGTTCCAGTGTTTTAGATGTGGAACAGATTGCCTGCCTAGATGTAGTTAGACAAGGCTTTGGGAAATAGATGGAAGATGGCCTGCACCTTGGAAGACTGATGGTTTACAATAAGTAAGAAGAGAGCATACCTTTGTCTGGTGTGTCTTCAGTCCAGTTCCAATGAATGATAAAAGATCTATGCTAGTGTCTGATTGGGGACTCTAATAAGCTGCCTTAGAAGCATTATCAGTGACAGGTCATGCAGAAGGCAAAGACCGAACTTAAGATCTTCACAAAAGAAAGGCATGTGGATGAGAGTAAATACAGGCTGGGAAGGTGAAATATAAGACTTCACTCACTTGCAAGTGGCATACAGCAAGAGTGCCCCCTGGTCCTCTGGCTAAGACAGAACAATTGAGGCCCAGAGACTTACGGCTTGAGAATGAAACACCAAAGACCTTACAGTCCTTAGCATAAAGGCAGGATACTTGGGTAAGGGAAAATGCTGGAATCATGCTCAGCTGTAATCTTGTCCTGGAATCTTCATAAAGTTGTTTACAGACTAATGTGTCTGAGTACTCCGTTTCAAATATACTGGGATGGGCTTATGTGTGATGTGACCCTGTGAGAGATCCATGTTCTAATTCTCTGTGACATTAAGTAAAGTACCCTTTTAAAAGATGAAGTTAGTTTCCAAGACTTTTCCATTGTTAGAGATATAAAATTAACTTTTTCATAATAATCGAGAATGTTAAACTAAATAAAACCATTCTACATATTTTGAAAGCAGGTAAAAATAACATAGTTTAATTATCAAGATCACAGCCTGGATTTAAATCTTGATCTTTTTACTTACTAGCTTTGTGATTTTTAGCAAGTTACTTAAGATTTAAAAAAAGCTTATGTCTTTTTATTTTGTATGAAACTGGCAATAGCATCTATAGATACAATATTTATAATATATATAGAATGCTTAACATACTCTCTAGGTATAGAAAATATTGATAAAGGAAGGTAAGCACTTCCATCAGTTTTAATATAACACTTAGTTGTTGTTAGGAAACTAAGTAGAAAACTAAGTAACCTAGAAATTATAAACCTGCATTTGTTGTCTGCATTATAGACTGATAAATAATAGTGGAAATAAACCCAGTAAGACTATAAATTTCAAGAAGAAAATAACAAGTTTCAAATTGGAAGGAGCTAAGTGCCTGGAGAAAAATGATTGGAAACAGAGAAATCCAGTGAAAGGCAGAAATGCCTCCAAAGCCCCAGAGTCACAGTAAACAGCACCTGGAAACTGAACCTGCAAAGTGATAAGATGATACAGTTCTGAAACCTGATTATTAGAAAGGTGTTAACCAATAAGAAAGAATAGAAAGCAGAAAAAAGAGAGCTCGAGGGACTGAAATTTGATTGAAGATTTTTGAGAACTAGACATCTATATCACGGAGTAACAGATGTGTCTGCAACATGCTTGTCAGGCTTGTAGATGGACTGAGACACATCAGGGAGGGAGATGAGGTAAGACTTGTGGGTAAATGTTCTATCTGCCCTGTAGAGAGATCAATTCAAGTCCAGGAAAACATTTCTAATGGTCAGCTTCCCAGGGGATGAGTGAGAAGTGATTTGCATCCCAGTAGTACAAAGCCCTAGAGAACTCAGTGTGCATCCTCTGCAGTCAGCTAGGTCAGTGTTGGAGTTTGTGTGGACCTGTCAAAATGGCAGCAGAGATGTGAGTAGTATGACACAGAAATGTGGCCTGTTGGGCTTAGAATTAACATTTGTGTAGCACTTAGACTAGGGCTCGGCACTGATAAAATATGGTGTGTGTTAAATAAATGAATTCAGAATTTCTGAAAATATTTGGCCACTCAAAAACCGTTGCTCTTCAGAAATAAGCAGATCTACTTGCCAATTGAGAAGATGACTAATTATGAAATGCAGCAAAGGGCTTGTCTTTTGTGGTTGTGGTACCATGGATTTTCTAGGGGCATTGATGTTGAAGGGAAATTTGTTGAATTTCCTCCTTCCTTCAACAAGCAGCAGAACAAGATGCTTCAGTAAGAAAACTGGACTAAATATCACAGGATTTCTGTTCTTAGAAGTTGGTTATTAGTTTCTGGGAGGTCTACTCTTGATTTTCTTTAAACTTTCAGCATTGGTAAACTACTGACTATTTTGCTTGCTTTTCTCCATGCAGCTTCTAACACGCACCTGTGCCTCGTCTGTACCATTGTTATGCCAATTCTAATAATTCAAACTCAACCTACTTGTCATCAGCAAGGACTATCCTTTTCCATAGGAACTTATGTTGGCCCCCTGATTTTAAGATCTCTCTTCTGAGAAATTTCTTTTGTTTTCTTTATTTATCTATTTCTTTTTAAACAAAAATGAAAAAGGAGAGGGCTCTGATCAGTTCCTCTCCCTTCCCTACCAAGCGTAATGATTATTTTCAAAATCCTGATGACCTAACTGATTTGAAGGTAAACCAGTAATTGGATAAGTCACGCTAGAAGTTCTTCTAAGGACACAAAATCTTTTCTGAATATATGCTAGACTCAACTCTTCAGCAGATTAGTGTGGTAGAAATAGTAAAAAGAATGCTAACAAATGCTCATAGTCAGTGCTCTGGGGACCATGTAGGGTGTCAGGGATTGATTCCAGTTGGGTGTGTGAAGGCAAGTGCCTTATCCTCTGAACTATTGCTCTGGCCCATAATATAGATAATTTATGTCATCTCATGGAATCCTAATAATAATATCATGATTAGTGAGTCATAGGAGCATTACCATTATACTTCTGTTAACATCGGTAAAAAGATGATTTTCCCAATTTTACATGAATATTAAATTGTAGATCCAGAACTTTAGTCCATATCTTTTAAGTTAAAATTATGGGCGATTTTGCCTTTTTTATGACTGGAGGTTTGAGGTCACACCTAACTGTGGAGAGGAAATTATTCCTGTATCTGTGCTTAGCAACTGCTCCTAGGAGTTGCTCAGGGTGCCACAATTTGTAACCAGGGTAGGGCAGATTAATGCAAGCACCTTAACCCTGTACTATCTCTCCAATTCCTATTTCTCCTCCCTAGGGTTATTGTGCTGTTATTTTTCTTTCTTATTTTTTTAAAATTTTTTTATATTTTTGCATGTTGAAAATGTCTGGATTCCACAGCTTATCAGAGCTCCACCAAAGAGAGAAGCTGATCTCAAGCCCAGTTCATCAGAGCCCCACCCTAGAGAGAAGCCTATTTCAAGCCCAGGTGTGCTGGTCTTAGTGACTAAAGTCACCAGGCCTCCATGGAAATGGAGCTGGGGTCGCTTTCCCCACCTCTGTCCTGTCCCGGAAGCCAAGTGGACCTGCCCACGAACTGCTCCTGGGCTATCGGCCGTGAACCAGAGACACGGGGAAGAGCTGCTACTGGCTCTCCCCTTTGTGCACAGCTGTTTCACCACCATGGTACATTAGTAAATGCAAAAAACAAGAGTGCCCACATGACAGAGCCTGGCAAGCTACCCGTGTCTATTTTGATATGAAAAAAATTAACAATAATAGACCTCATTGCCAAGACCTGAACAGATGGTTTGAGGCTCTTTATGTTCCTGGAGTGAGCAGAGGCCCTTGGTCAACACTAGCACACCACAGGGAAAAATGGAGATGTTACTGGAGCCCACTCAAACAAATCAATGAGCAACGAACAATGGGAAGACAAGTGATACAAGTGATATTTCAGCTTTTAATTTTTTTAAGCTCTTGATGCAGCTGCTGTTTCTATTTTTATTTAATGATTTTTCTCTTCTGATTTTGTTATAATTCTTCATTTTAGTTTTTCCTTATTTTTTATTTCAGTACTAGATATTGTATTTTCAAAGCACTGGCCTTTGTTTTAGTGGGTCATTAAGTTACTTGAAGCTTGAATCCATTTCTTTTGGTATGCTTTTAACCTTTGTTATGGGCTCAAGTTTATTCTTTAGGGATAATTCATTTTCATTCTTAGTGTGATTTTAGTGATGTTTCATATAAATTTCATGAGTGATCATTTCATCTACTTGTCTGTCTTGAGTTTGAACATTTTACTACAGTGTGTTGATTTTGAAAATTGTGCAAACTTTAAGTCTTTATTCATGCCTTGTCTTGCTTTGTGGAACTTCTACATGTACTTTGCAATCACCAAGCTGCATGGAGATCTTTTGGGGGTTTCTGGAAATATTTTCAAGGTAACACCTTCCTTTCTGGTGTTCTGCCAGAGCATCTAGCCACACCAATCTCCATCCCCGACCCCCCCTGAACTCCATTTTTTTTCATTGAAGTCATTAAACAGTTTTTGCATCTAAATTTAACCTGGTGATTGTCTTTTGTACCTTCTCCCATGCTTTGTGTCTGAAAATTTACTCCCAGCAATCAACTACAGCACAGCTAAGCTTGTTTAGCTCTCTCTAGAGAGTTGTAGTTTTGAACTATCTGCTATTCAATGTCTTACAAATGTTTTGTGCACCTTTTAAACTGCTAAAAGGTGTCTTAGGATTTTTTTTTTTACTCTATCTAGAAATAAATAGAAGACTACTTTTGGACTTTGAATAATTCTAATTAGGTTTGTCTTAGAAAGGGGAAAAACTAGTTACTAGTTTTCACTAGTTAAGTTGCAAAAGGGAAGAAACCTCAGAACATTTAATTAGTTAATTCAAAAAGACCTTATCAGATTTCCTTGGCCCATGGAATGCCAAATTAATCCTGTTGTGTATAAGTGGTATCTGAATTTTCCCTTTTCTTTGAAAGGCTCTTGAACATACCATCTTAATACTTGTCTATTATCACTCAGAGCTGTTATTTTATAAATGTAACTTATTCCATCAGAGCATTTGTCCATTCTACTAATTTGAGTATTTACTGTGAAAAGGTGTTTGTCATGTGTTTTTCTCACTAAATTAAGACGGAAGACATTCAGCAAAATAGGTGCTATGATGATGATATGACTTTTAACATTAAATAAGAACAGCTCGGTGTATCTAGTACTCGAAATAAAAGTATTTTTCTCTTTGCTGTCATATTGCCCTTTAAGACTTCAACATTACTGCTTTCTTTTGGAATATACTACAATCACAGGAACTCTTAAAAGTCTTTATCTACTCTCTAGAATTTAAGTAATATTCTGATATCCTATTGATTCAATAAAAATTGATGTAAGAATAAAAATTATTTCATCTAGGAAGCTTTTCTCTAATTTAACAAAAGTTGTTTGGATTGACTAAAACACCCCAGACATTACAGATAATTTTGCAAAATTTCTCTAAGCACAAATTCTTTTAACTTATGCTATTTATTTAGACATTTTATATTTGTTTATTTATACATTCAATTTCATTTCCCTTAATTTCATTTCTCTTGTGTAAAATATGAAAAACAATGCTGTGGATGATTATACTATATAGCTGTGTTTATGAAATGACTTTTTAACATCTTACTTGGACATACAAATTCTTTTCAAATTATATATGAATTACTATTATACATACCTAAAGAAGAGAATATAAGCAAAATTGTCAAGCTATTCTTAAAGCTCTTTGCATTTTTATATTTGAATTAGACACTTCTAATCCTGTGGAACTGAGTTGACAGCATGCAAGTTAAACAACTTACCTGCAGAATGTCATTATATAAACTGGACAGAATGCCCTTTTAGTATTAAAAATAAATAGTAGTATGTAGTTTGTGAGGTAAGTTCAGAACTTGACGTTTTTTTCTCTGAATATATAGTTTTCACTTTTGTTTTAGCACTTTCCTACTGACTAACATAATAAGATGATCTAGGCTGCTCTTACATGTTACCTGTCTAATACTGGAACCATGCTTTTCTCTGGAGATTCATTTTAAAATTCAGCCATGTCTGGTCATAGCTTCTGGGCTGAGGTTGACTCCTGGAAGAAAGTTAAATGGAAGAATATGAAATAATATGCCTACAAGTACATACGAATGTATATATTAATTGTTCACATACATATTACTATACTTTAAAATATATTCACATATGCATATATTTGCATATATTTACATATGCAGGCTTACAAACTTATTTCAGAAATCATGTCATTTCAAGTCATTCCTACAGAATACTTTCTTGTCTTCCTCTTTTCTTCCACTGTAAAAATACTAGGTCCTAGCAATAGCAATTAATTTTCTGATTCCTATACTGCATCTATTAGCTTCATATATTACTATCCCAAAGAAGCCTATTAAAAAAGCTCATATTAACCTTGAAATTTTACCCTCTCTCCTTACACTTACCTAAGTCTCCCAAAACTAAGGAAAGTCAAACTTTGTGACCATATGTCTTTCTGTTTGTTTGTTTGGGGGGGAGGGGACACAGCTGGCAATGCTCAGGGCTGACTCCTGGCTTTGTGTTCAGGAATTGCTCCTGGTGGGCTCAGGGGACCATATCAGGGGTCAGGGATGGAACCAGGTCAACGACATGCAAGGCAAGTGCTCTACCCATTGTTGCATCACTCTGGCCTCTGTGTTCATGTTTTATGGATTCCTCCTTCCATACACACCTATTCAGTTTTTCTTTCACCTGTGGTGTTATTAGGGAATTCCTTGTTTTTGTTTTGGGCTCCATAAGTCCTACTCAGGGCTAACTTCTGACAGGGGTTCAGGAGCCTTGTCCAGGATCAAGCTCACTGAATTAACTCTCCTGCCCCAGGAATTCCTTTAACATATGAATGGAGTCATTTGATTTTGCTTTCAGTGTCAACATCTTCTTTCCTCTCTTTGTTGCTGATTGTTTTACTTTATTGAATAGCTAAAATATTTACATATTTCCAGAAGCTGAATTTTTCAAATTAAAAAATTTAAATTCATGTATTATTTCAATACATTTTGACCCTAATCTCTGTCTCTTGTATTAATTAATATCTATTTTTCTGCTTTATCTGTTTTTAAAAAATACAGGGGCTATAAAAATCATATTTACTCTTTAAATAAAAATTATCATTTTTGTACTTTGCTTTTTCTGCTTTCTTAATTTAAAATATTGCTTTGGAATTATTCTGTTAGTTCATGGAGAATATTTTTTTAGTTCCTTTTAAAATTAGTTTCTCATTTTTCATATATACATATATATATATATATAGTTTATTCAACTGTGTTTGGATATTTGAAAGTTTCTGATATTTGGTGATTTTTTAAAATTTTCAGTATTATCAGGGCAAATTTCTACAAGTGGGATTTGGGAAAAGGGACAAATGCGTTTTTAGTATTGGTGCATATTTCAACTTCCCTCAATTCCCTGGGATTGTGCTACATAGCAAAGTATGAAGACGGGCGCACCATATCCCTAAATGTACATACCAAGTATACTCAATTTTAACATGTTAATTTTTATTTACTTATTTGTTTGGGTTTTTGAGTCACAACTGGCAGTACTGAGGGGTTGTTTCTGTCTCCATGCTCAATGCTCACTCAATGCCCGTGCTTGGGGAAATATGTAGTACTGGCTTTCAAACTTGGGCAGCCTCATGCAGAAACATTCTTTCACCTCTGTACTATCTCTCCAGTCCATGTATTTAAAATAAAACTACTAATTTGGAATTCACACACCTTGGGGGAATAAACTGAAAGCAGAATGTCATCTGTTCAGTCTCAAACTTTTATCAGAAAAACTTCAGAATCATGTATCACACATACATGATAAAAACCAATAATATAAAGAATAAGATCAGAGGAAGACAAAGAAAAATTAATTCATTTAAACATTTTATTCTCATAAATCAAACTTCAAAACAATGGTCTTTATAAAGTGTATTAAAGACAGTTTTTTAAAAAAAACTTTGAATCTATAAGGGCTAGATATCTCAATGAAAAATTCTCGTGGTCATTATTTTAGACTGCCAATCATATTCTGTAATTAAAAATAAAGTGTTTAAAGTTTTAATCAGAGCCAAAGTGTTTAAAGTTTTAATCAGAGCCAAGAGAGATAGAACGGGGAGGGCATTTGCCTTGCATGCAGCCAACTGGGGTTCGATTCCCGCATCCCATATGGTCCCCTGAGCACCGCCAGGAGTAATTCCTGAGTGCAGAGCCAGAGTAAACCATAAGTATGGCCAGGTGTGATGCAAAAAGCAAAAAAAAAAAAAAAAAAAAAAAGGAAAAATCACTTGAGTAGCATTTTCTAGAACAACTATATTTATGTCTTGGAAAATAGGACAAAAATTTAAAAATGTTTCCTTTGTAAATTATATTAAATTGATCATATGATGATTTTTTTTCTTTTTGGGTCACACAATGATCAGGGGTTTCTCCTGACTCTGCACTCAGGAATTACTCCTGGCGGTGCTAAAGGCGAACATATGGCATGCCGAGGATCCAACCCTGGCCGGCAGGGGCGGTCGCGTGCAAGGCAAACACCCTACCCGCTGGGCTATCGCTCCGGCCCATGATCATCTGAATTTGTACCAGTATTATCCTTTTGGCAAGCTCTCCTACTAAGGGGAAGCTAATATGCTTGTGGGTAGAGAAGGAAGAAGGAAAAGGAGGTAGAGAAAGAAAAGAAATGGCACCAAGAGAGATATAGAGATTAATAGAACAGGAGCACCAAAAAAGGTAAATAAGGGCGATGATTCATCTATGTGATAGGAAGTAATCAATTATTTTTTTCTCCCTATTATATGTACTCAACATCAGTTAGGTCATTCTTGTTTTTTATAGACATAGATATCTGCAAAGCACCATAGATTAGGGTACAGTTCTGAAGCAAACACACACACACACACACATACACCTCTCTCACACTTTCTCTCTCACACACACACTTTGTCTCTCTCTTCCTCTCTCTCTCTCTCTCTCACACACACACACACACACACACACACACACACCCCAACTACCACTACCCAAAAATGATCTTCTCTTTAAGCAATACTTGGAATGACAAATAATAACCACTGTTCCATGTTTTTATATCTATATTTGGAGTAAGGGGCAACTATAATGCAAGGAATGAAATGAAGTTCCTATATCTTCCTGTCCACTTCCTTATTTCACAAGGGGCGCTTCCAAGGTTGCTCTGCTGCTGGAGGAGACTCACGGCTAGAATCTGGGTCCCGGAAGCCCAGTCCATAAGCCTTCTTCAACGATGCATGGCACCTTTCCTCTATTTTTGAGTGAAAATTTATCTTTTGATAGAAAGAATAAAAGTTCTGTCAAGGAAGGAAAATTTCAGCTCAAGTGTGTAATTTGTGAAAGTATACAACTGTAACTAGAATTATAGTTTCTTTGAAAGGGTTGAGAAATTTCAAAATTTTATTTACTGCACTTCTTAAAAAGTTCCTCTGTAAAAGGAATGGATTTTGAAAACTTCTGTTTACCAATTTCCTACTGGTAACAGAACCTCAGCCACAGTAACTAAATCACCTTCATACTCTTCTCTGTGAAGCCATTAAGCCTAGAAACATGCTGTTTTTGGCAATACAGAAATCAAAGTGGTAGCACAGCAGAGCAGATCTGTGTTAAAGAACAAAAAATCCACAGGCTGCTTCAAATATCAACAAGGAACCCTGAAATTTTCTATCAATTTCTTTTCATGGCCTTGTGACATTTTCAACTTAAAACTATATTGCTTAACATCAAGGCACTTTGAGAGAGCTTCAGTTGGAAAAGGTAATTTTGAGTGAGATTCAGCAGAAAAAGGTAATTTTTCAGAGAGGTTCACTGGAAAAGGTAATTTTCAGAACCAATTGCTGCATTCTTTTGCTGTTATTTTGTCTCTTTTCTAAGTAGCCCTAATGTCATTCATGGGCACTCTATGTCAATATATCCGTACTGGCTAAGTCGTTTGTGCAAAGTAAGTTTACAGAAACTGTAGCTTTAGGCTATGTTATTCCAGGGCTGTGAAGATCAAACAATGCAATTTCACTTGGAAGTTTCATCAATTTTGCATCAATGTTGATGCTCGAGCTGGAGGCCTGCACCCAGAATCATAATTTCAGCCACAAAAAGTTTGTTTTTGATGGAGAATCTAATTTCATATGATGATCATTGTTTGATAATGCTGTAGCTCAGTAATGCAGCTCTATAAAACTGTGGTGCTGACCCACTGTTGATGGACAAGCAATGAAGAAGCTTAAGAGCTCATCTTGACTGCATCAATTGATACTGTTTGGAGATACTAAAGGAAAAATAACTAGTCATACAATGCATGTTATTATATGTTATTTGTATAAGTGGATGAACAAGTACCCTGGAAAGCTAAGACCTTTCATCTGTTCATTTTGGGAGAGCTTCAATCTTTAGAAAAGAAATGCTGCAATTCAGCTTTAATGGTTTGAAATGAAGATGGAAATGATCAGCATCTCATACAGTTCTCCTTTGATTATCTAATTATAGAGAAAATAAAAAAAAAACTCTTCAATGCAGCGAATGTTGCAGGGCATAAAAGGAAACATTCTAAAAGCCTCAATTTTTATTTTGAAGTAAAAAAGCAAACCTTAACAGCTATCATTTTATTCTCTCCTTTAAACTGTATGCACTTGATTTTTAAGTGGATATTGATGAATATAGTTTTATTAATTTTTGTTGTCAATTCACTATGTGTAGGAGATTATGGCATAATAAAGTTGACACTCATTGGTTATATAAATACGAAGAGAACACAGGTGGGGTATTTTCAGCTCTTTATATCTCCTCATACTTAACACAACTTTTTTTCCTCTAAAAACTTTACTCCCCCACTTCTCAAAGTTACTGTGGGTCAAATTTTTCCAATAGGATGACTTTCCTCTATAAAACAACTTTTTGTTAAGAAAAAAAATTGGACAGTTCTTTAATATTTGACTATTTTTAAATTGGCTTGTTAGTAATACCAAGAGAAAAAAGGAAATACATCTATGTATATATACATATATAAGATTGTATATAGGACCACAGGAAGGCAGCGGAAGGGGTCCTGTCCAACTTCGGCCACAGCTGCACCTGTGGAAGCACCTTGCTCATTCCTTTGGGGTGTTCTTCCTCTCTTGTCCTTTCCAAGGTCAAAGATTCTTTTGAAAAATTCCAACTTGGTCTCTGCTAAGCTAGCAAGCTTCCCCTTAGGCCCTAGTAAAGTGTGGAGATCTGGGTGTACGCAGTAGTGGAATGGTCCCCATGGCCACACACAAGCTCACTTTAGGTCTTGGGAAATCTTGGGGACCTGCAGAAAGGAACCTGAGTTGCCTCCTTTGCTGTACCACTTTTGTGAATCCCTTTGAAACCATTTCCACCCTCCAGGCATCAAAGGTTTTGGATTCTGAACCTCCTAATCCTCCCTGTATGCAGTCAGATATCACAAAGGTAATGCCAGTCTCTGACTTCTCTGGGGACTTGGGCTTCTGGGCCAAGGCAGAGTCCATGTTTATTTTGGGAAATGACAACATTTTACCTGCTTGAAACCTTTACCTCCAGAATGAGCACCAGGGAACAACAAGGTTCCCATACTCTGAGCCTTGGTCTCGCCCAGAGATGGTGAGTGTGGCCATCTTCTTTCTGTCAGATCCTGGCAAGTCTGTGCCCACAGTAAGTTCTCGAGAGCTTGTGAACATCTCTAGCAGTTTCTTAGATGGTCTCAGAACTTTTTCTGATGAGGTAGACTTACAAAAGATCACGTAGCCTTTCCACCTATTTTCTATTGGTAAGCAGGGCCCCCTGGGATGAACCAAGAGCCATGGCAGAGCCTGACAAGCTACACATGGTGTATTCAATATGCCAAAAACAGTAACAATAATGGACCTCATTCCCAACGAATGGAGATGTTAGTGGTGCCTGTTCAAGTAAATCGATGAACAATGGGAAGACAAGTGATACAAGTGATACATATAAACACACAACATACATATGGTTGTATGTATATAAACATATATGCGTATATATGCATATATACATATACACACAACATACATATGGTGTATATGTACATGTATATGTATATGTACATATATACATATGTATATGTCGTGAATATACATATTCATGACATCGGCAACTATCGCCCCATCTGCCTGTTGTCTGTCATCTACAAGCTGTTTACACGAGTCATCCTGAACAGGATTATCAGAACACTAGATGAAGGACAACCATGCGAGCAAGCAGGGTTCGGAAAGGATTCAGCACAATCGACCATATCCACACGGTAACCAAGCTCATTGAGGTTTGTAGGGAGTACAAGATGCCGCTCTATCTCATGTTCATTGATTTACAGAAAGCCTTTGATTCTGTGGAGACTGAAGCAGTCATCGAAGCCCCTAGCCAAACAGGGTGTTCAAACCCAATACATCAAGATCCTTCGTGAGCTGTATTACAGATTCACCACCAGGATCTCACCATTCTACAAAGAAGTGATCATTAATGTGAAAAGAGGGGTTCGGAAGGGTGATACCATTTCACCAAAACTCTTCAGCGCCACCCTCGAGAACATCATGCGACAATTAGAATGGGAAGGAATGGGAGTGAAGATAGATGGTCGGCAACTACACCACCTCCGCTTCGCTGATGACATCGTTCTAATAACACCAAACATTAGCCAAGCGGCACAAATGCTAGCTGACTTCAACCGAGAATGTGGAATGATAGGTCTACAGCTGAATCTAAAGAAAACTATGTTCATGAAGAATGAACTAGTTCCAGAGGCCCCATTCACTCTCAATGGAACAAACATCTCTGAATGCAGCAGTTATGTGTACCTAGGTCGAGAAATCAACATGATGAACGACCTAAAACCTGAGATGCGCAGGGAGAAAGAGAGCAGCATGGAATGCCTTCAAAGGCATCGAAGAAATAGGTAAAAGAACAAAGAACCTCCGGCTCCTGGCACATCTCTTTGACTCCACCATTCTCCCTGCATTAACATACACCTCAGAGACCTGGGCCCTATGAAAGCAGGATGAGAATGCTATTCGGGTCTCCCAGAGAGGAATCGAAAGAGCTATGCTTGGAATATCATGCCTCACTCAAGTGAGAGAAGGAATCCAGAGTTCTGACCTTCGTCGCTATTCCAGAATCAGGGATGCTGTCTCGTTTGCCAAGGCATCGAAAATCAGATGGGCTGGACATGTAATACGATTTGGAGACAACCGCTGGACTAGAGCCATTACCGACTGGATCCCACGGGATGTCAAAAGATCACGGGGGCCGCCCGCCTACAAGATGGTCAGACTTCCTTGTCAAGACCCTGAAGGAACGGTTTGAGGCTCTTCATATTCCTGAATCAACCAGATGCCATTGGGCTACATTGGCGCGTGATAGGGTCCAATGGAAATGTTACTGGCGCCCGCTTGAGCAAATCGATGAATACATATGTATATACCACATATATGTATATATATAGTGCTGGTTCTATATACATATATATGCATATATTACATCATATCTGTCATATTGATGTGCCCAAAGTTCCTGCCTCCTCCCGTGATCTTTCTGCATGCCTCTTATTACTTCCCCCTTTATATCTTTCCTTCCCTGTTTTCCTTTCTGTACTTTATAATCAAGGGTGATCTTTCTGTACTCTATAATCAACATATCTCCTGGTAATATTTTGCATTCCCTCATCCTGTTATTATATACACTGCAGATAAATGAGATCATACTGTGTTTGCCTTTAGTTTTTGTGCCATACCTGCCTATGCTGAGGGCTTGCTCCTGGTTCTGTGCTCATCCCTATCAATTGTGGTAATCTTAGATAACCATTTGTGGTGCTGGAATCAAATATGGGTCTGCTCTGTGCAAGGCAAGATCCATACCTGCTACATTATCACTCTGGTACTTAATGTCTGATACTTAACATGGTATCCTACAGTTCTATCCAATTTGCAATGAACTGCATGATTTCGGCCTTTATTCCAGCTGCATAGTATTTTATTGTGTACATATACCATACCTTTGTCATCCACTTCTCTGTCTTTGGACAGAGAAGTGGTTGATTCTAGGTTAATTCTATAGCCTAGCTATTGGGTTAAGTGATGCAATACATAATGGTGTACATATGTCATTTAGAATGAATGTTTTTGCATCCTGGGATTAGATACTCAGAAATGGGATTTCTGAATCATATGACAGCTCAAATAAAAACCCTATAGAAAAATAAGAAAATGAATAGATACTTCTTTGAAGAAGACTGAATGAACTATTAGGAAAATAGAAATCAAGACAACAATGAAATAGTTATTGGTGAGAATGTGGTAAAAAAAAACCCTAATCCACTGCTGGTGGGTATATTATATTGTTCAACCTCTATGAAAAACAGTATGGATATTTCTCATAAAAGTATTTAAAACATTTTGTCTCACCAGAACCTTTGTTCTTGTTCTCTGATTTATAAATTTATATTATATACGTATATATACATCTGATCACTATCACTATCTTCCCGTTAATCATCTATTTGCTAGAGCGCGCACCAGTAATATCTCCATATGTCCTATCTCATGCTAGTAGAACCCAAAGGCATCCGCTTGCTCCAGGAACATAGAGAGCCTCAAACCAGTATATTAGGTCACGGAATGACCTAATATAAATGTTACTGGTATTTGGCATATCAAATACTACACGAGCAGCTTGCCAGACTTGCGGTGGATGTATATCTCATTTATACACAGAGAGAGCAGGGCGCAGAGCAAATCCTGCTCTGTGAGGCCAGCTTGAGGCAGAGGCCGCCAGGCCATGGTCACCGATACTCAGGTGGTGGGGGGGGGAGGGGTCAGAGCACCGCACAGATGAGGAAGGCACTATCCCCAAGGCTTTATCCTTCCCTCCACACCTTTTTAAAATCTTAGCTGCTGGTACTGAGGCCATGCCCAGCTGTACTCAGGGGCTCACTGCTCAGGTCCCTCCCAGCTGTGCACGGAGCCAGGAACCAAACTCGGGACTCTCACAGGAAGGAAAGTGCTCTGACGCTGAGCCACCTCCCAGCCCTGCTAACTACTTTCTTCAAGAGGACAGAGAGGACCAGCGGCAGGGGGTAAAATACAGGGAAGACATAAGAGGCTGCCAACCTCAAAACAACTGGCCTGACGTGGATATTCTGTGAGAATTGAATTTGGTCATTGAAGGGGGCCTTGGAAAATCTCATGTATAAAATAGGTAGGACATAATTTATTTCTGAGAATAAATTTTATGTATGGAAATATTCAAATAATAGACAACAGGAAAATTCTAAATATTTGATACCTAAAATTATACTTTACACTGGGATAAAATTCTAAGTTTTGGTTGAGATGATTTCACTAAAAATCATATCAGAGAAAAACTCACTTTATGTTTACTACATTTCAAACTATAAGCATTTAAAAAAATTCAATAAGAACCAATAGCAAGTACTGTTGCAGAGATGTTACAGAATACATAAGCATTTACTTAAAAAGAAATCCCTTCTAGTCAGGATGTATGCAGTCTGTTCCTCAATTTACCTTTTTACTTTTATTAGTTAATTTACTAACAAAGGTTTTTTGTCAGCTAGCAGCCAGCACAGAACTATTGTATTAAATAGGAATTCATTTTATTTTGCCTTCAAAATAAAATATAGTAAAAATATAATAACTAATAATTCTAAAGGTTTCTTGGATGTTAAAGCTGAGAGCCAGTGAATAAGTTGGTGCCAGTTAAAATTTGTTGCATTTTATTCATTACAACATGAATGATCTTTATCAAGACTCTAATTAGAATCTGTTAACTACCTTTCCCCAATAATTCTAGGCATGATTTTAGCTGACTAGTGTTTGTGCGTGTATACACTAAGGAAAACCTAGAACCTCACTGTCATGGTATGAGGGAAAATAATGGCAGAGACCTTAGTCTCTTCAAATATATTCATATAGATTGGTATTAATGAATAGTGAATCCTCAATTATACAGATCTTTGGAAAACCAGATTATGATGACACACACAATGATAACATAGAGAGGAATAACCAAGTTTTGGAGCAATTTATAGCAGTTTGAGTCCCAGTACTGCCACTCTCTGATCTTGTGACATTTGCCATATTTATCTTCTGATGGACTTAGTTCTACTTATTTATCTAATTATTTATTTGGGAGGGAGCATAATACTCTGGTGCTCATGGTTTATTCCCAGTGCTGTGCTCAAGAGTGACTCCTGCAGCTGCTGTGGGGATCACATGTTTGTGGAAATTGAACCAGGTAGGGTACATGCAAGGCAAGCACCGTACACCTTGTAATAGATCTCAGGCCCGTTTTTTTTTTGGGGGGGTCACACCTGGCCATGCTCAGGGGCTACTCCTGACTCAGCACTCAGATATTACACCTGGCTGTGCTCAGGGGACCATACGGGATGCTGGGAATCAAACCCTGATAGGCTGTGTGCAAGTAAACACCCTCCCAGCTTTACTACTGTGTTGGCCCCTCAGGCCTGTGTTCTTTTATGCAAATGTTTCTTGTAGTGCTTTTGTAAGTGGTTGTTGTGAGGTCAAATGAGCAATATATTGATGTACTCAGTCCAGATCACTGCAGGCGAAATATTTGCTATCTAATATTCTTTTTCTTTGAATTTAGTTTAATTTAAGCTAGTCTTTGAATTCATACTTATTTCAAATAGAAAATTATAGGAAGTATTTCTATTTTCTAAATCTACAATGTTAACACGATTCATTTTTCAGGTGTTCAATCAAACTAGACTGCCTCATGGATATGTTTATAAATTTTTACAATATGGCTATAACTGCTATAAATGAATGTATATAATATATGTTGTTATAAATGTACGGATATATTTATATATGGGTAGACACATGGATAAAAATGAAAACAATTTTCTCCTACTTTCAAAGCTCTGCTTCGGAATAAAATCTCTGAGTTATATGTAAATTCTATTCATAATGTGTGAACCATTAATCTGAAATGACTTATATGTATCTACATTCATCACATTTACATTATTTACAATGTAAATATGTTCATCACATCACATTTCAGAAATGACCGAAATGCCCAACAGCAAATGGGTAGGTTAGAGAAATAGTGGTGTTCAGACTATTCGGCAATGAGAAAGGATAGAATTTTGTTTTCTTCAAACAAAATTCTTCAAACAAAAAATTTTTCTTCAAACAAAATTTGGGTGGATCTAGAGGGTCATGTTAGATGACTCAGGAAGTAAAAGATAGATACCAGATTGTTGCAGGACTCCTAAGGGCCGCTGCATCTGCTCTGGATTGCCTCCCTGCAAATCACTTCGTAGATAAGGGGGTAGTCTAAATATGGCAGTTTATCCGACCATGTATGCTGTACTAGCTGGTATAAATATTCTCCCATGCTACCACAATCATCGTGGGACTAGCTAGATCTTACCAGCATATTAGCCTGGCCACGTAGGACACCTAAGTAATTAGATCAGAGAGAAATGCTGTTTGCTTCCAAGCAAACAAGCATGGCTCCCTGATATACTCAAAGGCAACTAAAATATAAAACTACAATGAAGTAGAAGAGACTTGTGAAGGCTTGGAGAAATATTTAACTGGCATTAGTATTAGTCTTTGGTACAGAGACATGCCATCTCAGAAGCCCCCTTCTCTACCCTATAAAAGGCATTCCCAGGCAGATCTTGGCTCAAAACATTAGCATACTAAAGGGCCTAGGTGAGGTGCAGGGAGGGATTACCTAAGGGCATTTGACCCTCCCTGCTTTCCATAACAGTGGGAGGAAGGTCTGAGTGGCAGAGGTATAAAACTAGCCAGTTTCCTTTCTCCCGCGCTTCTTTGTGGGCTCTCTCCCTTTTGTGAGCGCTCACCCTTCTTGGAAGTCTTGTCTTTGTCTCCCCTTTTACAAAGCCTTTACACGTGGTGGCCGCCATCTTGGCCTACACGTGGCTGGGGTTCTAGCCTGGAATCCTAAGCACCAGGCTCTTCCTTTTTGCTGATTTGTATGCCTGAATCTGTGATAAGTAAAGCCTTTTAAAACTGCATCGGATTCCTGAGTTTTCATCCATTCCTCGCAGGCTTCGGAGGTAGAAGGGAACTCGCTTCCTGGCACTGTCGGGGACCCCGGCGGCGTGCCCGACACCAGATGATCTCACTTATTTGCTGAATATAAAGAAACAAAGAAATAAATTAAATAATCACCAGTGAAAACAAACATGAGACATGATTAATACAACTGGGACCTGAGGAGATGGGGTACTGGTGTGTGGAATCAGGGAAATGGCTGCGGGCCAAGTGGCAGGACCTTGAAGCACTCGTGTAGTGATTAGTATAGTAGCTCTGCAACTATAAAACAATGACCTTCATAATTTTATATACTATGCTATCTTAGTAAAAGTTAATCAGTCAAAAAGTAAAACAAAATATAAATAAATGTTCTCACTCTCATATATTTTCTCTTAATGACACACCTCATCAGTCCCTAACTCCCTGTGAGGTTCTTACTGATTTTTGACAGTTGATTAAAAAACTAATGGGTTTTTTACAAGATAAAAAATGCTTTACCACACTGGCAAAAACATGGCATCCTTTTATGACGAAATCGGAGTTTTTTTAAGCTTAAATATTTACATGCCATGTTTATAAATGTGATATTTTGTGTAATGATATTTTTCACAATCTATCAACCTCAACCTGCTTTAGTCTCCGATTTTGTAATCAGTGTTTTCTGTTTGTGATAGGCAAAGTGCCATTTCGTGTTTCTGTTTTAATTGAAAGTTGAAGATTTTTTTCTTTAAAGATGTGCTGTAAATATTAAACTTGGCAAGAGGTTATTACTTGAAACCAAGTTTTCAGGCTTAGAAGAAGTAGAATCAGTAATAATTCAGTAAAAACACCCCCATCCAAAGCTGTTCTCTGTTCTTTCTCTTGGTCTTACACTTTGGGGCTATGTGAGGTATGGGGTTTTATCAATTACACCTGAGTTAGCAGGAAAATGACTCTCTCCAACTCTAGAATTCACCTCCTTCCTGCTTCTGCTATTCAGTTTAGAGCCACAGGGACACCATCCATCAAAAGAATCTTTCCTGAAGAGGAGAATCTTGTTAAGGCTGACTGTCAACTTGAGAAAACTAATCATGGTATTGAACAACAAAATGATTTTATACTGCTTTTCTCCTCCTGTACTGTGCAGGCTATTAAGGAGAAATGCCGACAGATGTTCAGCAACCAACTAAAAATAGATAACCTGCTTTAAATATCAGGTGTGCCTGCTTGATTCTAGAGTGAAGCAATGTGTCTAGCACATGTACAGAATAGATTTCGACTAAAGCTGTTTGGCAGTTGAGATGTACACTAGTGGGCAACTCCTTTAGCCAAATTACTTAATGGTGTCTTTAAAATGAATTTCCTTTCCATGGCCAGGTTATGTAAAAACTATGTGCTGCTACTGATCTGGGTATATATTATGTCCTAGGTTAGCTCAACTTCGAGTCAGAAAAATCGATTAGCAGTTTTGAGTCTGCAAAATAGACTCAAGGCATTTTATTTTTTGCTTGCTGTGTTCTTTTATCTTCTCTTCAATGTAGCTTTCCTACTCTCCTTTATGCCACGGTACTCACTGAATGCTGATGACATGATAGCACAATAACAGCCAAGTCACATTTAATGATAATCCTGGTAGCCACCGCTGCCTGGTTACCCGCTGATACTAAACCAGGCCCCAGGAGCAAAGAGTTTCATTCTTATTTATACCTGAGAATAAATCCTGCAAACATCCATCCTTCAAGTGTCAGTTCCAATCCTGCCTGTTTACCCTCCCCAGGGATCCACAGTGTTCTCTGTCCCTTCAACAACCATGATGTGCCCCCTCCTTTCTCTCTTCCCTTTCCTCCATCTCTTCTCTGTCTCACATAGCCAGATTCACATGTTCACCGCTTAGCTTTCTTTTTCCACTGACTTCCATAATGGCTAATGAACGGTTTTCTGCTTGCTCATAAGTAAGAACTTGTTGGTTAACTGGCTAGTCCCAGGCCAGGCTAGTCTAACTATAAGCTTCATAATAAGGTTTGGTTAGTAGCTTCTGGGAGAATGGCAGAAATGCTTTAGCAAACAGATGCAAATTTGCAAACCATTACACAAAAATCTTCTAATTTTGTTCTGGCACATTATTCAGTTCCTTTGAGGGCCAAAGAAGGAAATCTGAGTAATAATCATATTATAGGGGTCGAAGCAATAGTAAAGAGATAGGGTGCTTGCCTTGCATGTGGCCAACCTGGGTTCAATCCCAGTGTCCCATATGGTCCCCCAAGCACTGCCAGGAGTAATTCCTGTGTGCAGAGATAGGAATAACCCCTGAGCACAACCAGGTGTGATGCAAAAATAATCTTATTATAAATTTTATATTTCACTGCATAATTATTGAAGATTTTATACCTTTCTTGGCAAAAAATGTGGGAGAAATAGTGGACTTTTTGTTATTTATTTTGGGGCCATACCTGGCTGTATTCAGGGCTTACTCCTTACTCTGTGCTCAGGGATCACTCCTGGTAGGCTTGGGGACCGTATGAGTGCCTCAAATCAAACCTGGGTCAGATGCATGCAAGGAAAGTGCCTTGCCCACTCTATCTCTCCTACCCTAGACTGCCCTAGGAGTGCTCAGGAGCTTCAAAGTTTGTCCCAGAGATTGTCAGCCAACTGGGGCAGCCTTTGGGTGTAGAGCTGCTCTGATCCTGTAGAGAGGATTAGCTATCCCACCCAGTCTAGTAGGGGGACCTTCAGGCTTGAAGGTGTTAGGGGCCCCTAAGGCTTCTTCCTGTGATACTTCGGGGACCATGTGGTGCTAGAGATAAAATCAGGGTCAGATGTATGCAAGGCTGGCATCTTGACCTCAAGCCGTTCTCAGCCTGGTTTTAGTCTTCTTATTTGATACCTAGTAATGATATTGGCTGCTGCTTCAGAAAGAGCTGGACAGACAAAGAGTTCTCTGATATGCTCCTCCCGGAGAAAAAAAAAGTTTTGGAATATGGTCCCTGGATGAAGATCCTGGGGCTGGTAGTGGTGGACTTAGAGTAAACCGTGAAGGATACTAACACAAGTCAGAAGACCTGCTGGAGCAAGAGTTTTGCCTCAAAGGTGTTCTTAGTTTACATAGCGTTGTTCCTGGTCTCATGCTGACCTTTACCAAGAGCTCCCAGAATTTTATGAAGTCCTTTATCAGCACATGGAGGAAAAGGAATTGTGGTCATTGTACACTCTAAGAAAATAACACTGTCTTTGCTTAATACTTATTGCAAGCATCTAGAACGAAGGTAGGGAGACTAGTAAGCACTATAAACTTTTTTCTGATTAAACACATAAATGAATAAACATTAATTTTCATATACAGGTTGTATAAGTTAGGCTTCTGGAAACTTGAAGTACATGTAAACAGCATTCAAATTGCGTCTTTGGATTCTGTTTGCTAGTATTTTATTGAAGATTTTAGCATCTGTGTTCATCAAGGAGATTGTTCTGTAATTTTTCTTCTTTGTGTTGTCTCTCCCTGCTTTGGGTATCAGGGTGATATGTGCCTCATACTCATTGCTAGTATTTTGTTGAAGATCTTGGCATCTGCGTTCATCAAGGAGTTTGTTCTGTAATTTTCCTTCTTTGTGTTGTCTCTCCCTGCTTTGGGTATCAGGGTGATGTGTGCCTCATAGAAGCTGTTTGGGAGTGTTTCTGTTTCTTCTAATTCCTGGAAGAGCTTGAACAGGACAGGCAGTAGGTCCTCCTTAAAGGTTTGGTAGAATTCACTAGTGAACCCATCTGGACCTGGGCTTTTATGTTTGGGCAGACTTTTAATTACTATTTCAATTTCCTCGATGGTGACAGGCTTATTCAGGTATTGGAGGTCTTCTTGTTTCAATTGTGGGAGGATATAGAACTTCAGGAATTTATCCATTTCTTCTAGGTTCTCATGTTTCGTGGCATACAGGTTCTCAAAGTAATCTCTGATGATCTTTTGAATTTCTGTGGCTTCTGTTGTGATATCACCATTTTCATTTCTGATTCTGTTTATTTGGGTTCTCTCTTTCCCTATCCTTACAAGTCTTGCCAATGGCTTGTCGATCTTGTTTATTTTTTTTCAAGAACCAGCTCTTGTTCTCATTAGTGTTTTGGATCATTTTTTTGATTTCCAGCTCATTGATTTCCTCCCTAAGTTTTATTATTTTATTCTTTCTGCCTGGCTTGGGCTCCTTTTGTTGGTCTTTTTCTAATATTTTCAGCCGTGAGGTCAGGTTATTTATGTGGGCCCTTCTTTCCTTATGAATGCTTGCAGAGCTATGAACTTTCCTCTTAACACAGCTCTTGCTGTGTCCCACAAGTTCTGATAGTTGGTATCTTCATTATTATTTGTTTCCAGGAATCTTTGTATTTCCTGTTTGATTTCTTCTATGACCAATTGGTTGTTCAGTAGTGAGATGTTCAGTTTCCAGGTGTTTGGTTTGACTCCCTGCTTCTGTGTATGATGCTTCCTGAGGACTGGAGAGTTCACAGTGGTGGAGTGCTTACCTTCATACATAAGATGTGAGTTTGACCCCCAGAGCACTAGGGGGTGATCCTAGAGGCCATTAGTACCTCTGGACCTGGCCTGAGAAGGAATCTATCACCTGCCCTGAGGAGCAAAGAGCCAGGTCCTTGCCTTCTGCACATAACACCATTATGACTCCCATGCACAACTGAAAGGCCCATAAATTTAAATATATATGAATATATGTATGAAAAAGTATATAATAAAACATATTTTACAGAGAGAGTTTTATTTTTCATTGGATTTGAAGATTTAATTTTGTCAAAATGGCAGTACCTCCTCTTAAGCTCCCAGTTAATCTACAGATACCATGCAACCCTAATTAAAATTCTCCGAAGATTTTTGGAGAGGTAAATATTAGCAAGTTTTGCTTCTAAAGTTATTATGGAAATGTAAAGGGCCTAGGAATCCCCAAATAAAAAATTAAAAAAACAAAGGTAGAAGACTTAAGCATCTTGAGTTCAAAACTAATTATGAAGGTATGTTATAATTATAAAGGCCTAATTATAAATCATGTTTATCAGAATAAACTGACATTGGCACATGATGGATATTAAGGTCACTGGAATAGACAAGAACATTTGCAAACAGATTATATTCACATATAAAATTCATTTGAACAAGAGATTATATTCTAATTTTAGTTTTCTGTTTTTTGAGAACATCTCATCCAACTGTGATGGCAGGTTTTTCGCAGAGAGATATCCTGGGGACTATGTGGTAACAGGGGTCACATTCAGGGCTGCTGCATGCAAAGCCTGTGGGCTCTCTCTGTGGCCCCAACAAAGCAGTTGAATTGGGAAAGGAAAGCTTTTCAATAAGTGGTGTTGAATCAAATGGATACTCATGTTTAAAAAACCAAAACCATATTGCCCTTTACCTCACAGGACTCTAGACCTAGATGTAAAACCCAAAACTATAAAACTTAGGAAGTAAAACATGGAAGAACTTAAAAACTTTTGGAAGCATAGCATTATTAATACTAAAAAGCACAAATCATAAGGAAAAAATCAACAGTTTCGTCAAATTTTAAAATATATGCTTTTCAAATCAAGCCATTTAGAAAACAAAAGAACAAAGTGTGGGAGAAAATGTTGTATATGTATTTATAACATATGTCAGAAAAAATGTGAATAAAAGTATATAGAGAAATTTACAATTCAACAGAAATACCTTAACTTATAAATATGCAAAATATTTAATCAGATGTTTCATGGAAGATATAAAAAGTCAATAAATACATAAAAATTTTTTATCATAGAACTAGGGAAATCAAAACCATAATAAGATCCATTTCACATTTGTTAGACTGAGTAGCATTACGAAAATTGACCAAACAAAAAACTGTGCCTCGGATATAAAACACTTTGGAAATACATTTGGTTATTTTTGAGAAGTTAAACACATAGGTAATCTTTGATGCAACCATTCCAGAGCTATATATTTATATAAGAGAAATTAAGGTACATATTCTTACGAGACCTGTATGCAAAGACATGACAACTTTATTTGTAATAACTAAAATCTGAAAGTACAAATGCTCATAGCAGTTTAATGGATTAACAAATTGTTGCACAGTTTTATAAGAGACTACTTCTCAGTCAGAAGAGACTACTTCTGACCATAGTGTAGGTGGGCGGGCACATAATCTTTTGACATCCCGTGGGATCCAGTCGGTAATGACTCTAGTACAGCGGTCATCTCCAAGTCACATTACATGTCCAGTCCTAATTCTCGGCACCTAGGAAAACGAGACAGCATCCCTGACACTGGATCGCCGATGAAGGTTGGAACTCCGGATTCCTTCTCTCACTTGAGTGAGGCGTGATATTCCAAGCATAGCTCTTTCGATTCCTCTTTGGGAGACTTTTAATGGTGTTCCCATCCTGTTTTTGTAGGGTCCAGGTCTCTGAGGCATATGTTAATGCAGGGAGAATGGTGGAGTTTAAAAAGATGTGCCCGGAGCTGGAGGTTCTTTGTCCTTTAGCTATTTCTTCAATGCTCTTGAAGGCATTCCATGGCACTCTCTTCTTTCTGCCCAGCACAGGTGATAGGCCATTCATCATGTTGAGTTCTTGACCTAGGTACACATAACTGCTGCATTCAGAGATATTTGTTCCATTGAGAGTGAATGGAGCATCTGGAACTAGTTCATTTTTCGTGACCATTGTTTTGTTGAGATTCAGCTGTAGACCTACTTTTCCACATTCACCATCGAAGTCAACCAGCATTTGTGCCACTTGGCTAATGTTTGGTGTTATTAGAATGATGTCATCAGCGAAGCAGAGGTTGTGTAGTTGCTGACCGTCTATCTTCACTCCCATTCTTTCCCATTATAATTGTTGCATGACGTTCTTGAGGGTGGTGCTGGAACTATTCCTCTGGGGGAAAGGGAGAGAGAGAGAGAAAGAGAGAGAGAGAGAGAGAGAGAGAGAGAACAGCGGAAAAGTCATTTACCTTTTATGTGCCAGACCTGAGTTAATCCCTGGCACCATATGGTCCCCAAGTACTGCCAGTAGTGATCACTGAGCACAGAGCCAAGAGTAGTCCCTGATCACCAAGTGTGGCCCCAAAATCCGTATATACTATATGTGAAATATGTATATATACACATATATGTGTCCATATTCATATATTTGTACATATATATGAATATGTACAAATATATGAATGTCTATATGAAAAATGTATATATATACATTCTTTTGACTACAAATTTGCTAGTCTATAGTTTTACTTATGGGCTTTTTAATGGGAAAGATAGTATTTAATTTTTATTTCTCTTGTTATTTTTGACAGTTAATGGAATTAAGTAGATTTTCATGGATATTGATCATCAGTTCTCTATCAGTGGCTTTAAAAATATTATTTAGAAAGCTTTTTTTAATATCAAGATAGGACCAAGAAGATTGGCTGAAGAACTCCACATCGGGACCCATGGCCTAGAATGGAACGAACAGGGTGAGAGACTATCTGAGTCCATTATGTCCACCAAGATCATTCATGGCAACTCAGAGTTCCTGAAGGCTGAATCTAAACATTAGACACTGGAATCTCCTGGTGAACACTTCCACAATAAAATTGTCCACATCATAGTCAATCGAAGGTTTTTCCTGTCCTATGCTGCTGTTGTCCCAAAATTCCAGACAAGATCGAACCACCATCTCCTTTGTGCAAAATTCTACTTCACACAATGGGGAGAAAAGGCTGCAAAGTTTAAGAAGAAAACTCCCAGAATATCCACCAACTGGGAACTCTTTGGCACCATTGCAGCAACATGGGAACATACTATCATTGATGACATCGATGAAGAATAGAACTGACTGGTTCAGCGCCTCCATTATTGTGTGTGAAGAATGCCGAGAGAGAGAAAGCCACAAAAGGATGCCTGTCTTAAAAATCTCTTGAGCTCATTCGCCAACGTGGCAAGGCATGAACCTCAGGCAACCAAACGCTAATGTCCAAGTTTGCAAAGGAGTGCAGAGAAGCAATAAAGGAAGTTGTCGGCCATTTTTATGAAGTCATTCTATGCTTTGCTTTATGGGTAAGGGTTTTCCTTGTGCTTATGAAGGACAACATACCTTAAGATTACAATAATATGCTCTGTATTTTTTGTTTGTTTTTAGATCAATCCCAGTGTTCTCAGAGCTTACTCTAAGCCCAGTGCTTCAGGGATTGTAAGAAATTTGGGGGATCAGTCAGGATCTGCCACATCCCATGCAAGCTCTATACCCCTTGCACTATCTCTTTGGCCATATTCTTTTTATTTTTATATAGGCATATGCATTGTACCAGATATCATGAATATAAAAAGTTTTCGAAACTAAAGACCATATAGAAAAGAAGCAAAACTATCTATTAGATGCATTAATTCTAGAAATAGATGTTTGTTTTTCTAACTATATGACTGTAGGCAAGTTATTTGGCCTGTTCCTGCTTCCATTTCCCCCACCTGTTATATGAGGTGAAATAATATGATCTATTTTATATAATTGTAGGGAAGGCTAAATTAGTTAGTAGAGGTCAAATGTTTCCCCTATTGTGTGATATATAAAAAGAAAGATCGATACATAAAAAGAAAGATACAGAGCCGGAGCGATAGCCCAGCGGGTAGGGCATTTGCCTTGCGAGCAGCCAACCTGGGTTCGATCTCCGGCATCCCATATGGTCCCCTGAGCACTGCCAGGAGTAATTCCTGAGTGCAGAGCCAGGAGGAACCCCCGAGCATCACCGGTGTGACTCAAAAAGCAAAAATAAATAAATAAGTAAATAAATACGTAAAAAGAAGATACATAAAAAGAAAGTGTTCACTAAGTGTGTATATGGATGGTATTACTTGTCTGGGTGCGGGAAGTGGGAAAAAAAAGACAACTACAATGGTTTGAACAACTTATGACTTCTGCCATTGACATGGGTGCTGACTTACTATTTTACATGCTGTTTATTATTACTATGAGGGAAGCTTACTATCTCATTTATGGCCATAGGAAGGAAACAATTAAGCCTGGTTACCCTGTGATCTTTCACTGCAACCCTGAAGAGACTTAGGCTTAAATTTGTGAGTCCCCTGGGGATGTTGTCTTCTTGCAGAAAGCTTCTACTCTAAGCTTGTGACCTGGAAACAATAAGAGGGCTGAATATTCTTGGTATACTTCTATACATAAAACAGCGATTGTAGAAAATTAGTTGCAGGACCTTGTTTTATTGTAATGCCTATATCAATTTTATATACTATTATTAGATCTTCCTACACCTGTCACAAAATGAAACAACCCATATTAGCTGCTGTTGGTTACTATTTCCTACCACTCATTTAAGTTTTTAAAAAATCAGTGATAAGCTATTAAATGTGAAATTTCAAAATTTTCCTTTTATGAGAAGATATGCTATATAGTATACATTATATAGTATACATTATATGTGATATATGATCCCTGATATGTGATATGTGATATATGATACATGATATGAGGTACTTGATACGGTGATACGTGATACATGATATGTGATACGTGATCTGTGATATGTGATATGTTATATAATCACTGTCTTCTCGTTCATCATCGATTTGCTCGAGTGGGCACCAGTAACATCTCCATATGTCCTGTCTCATGCTAGTAGAGCCCAAGGGCATCTGATTGCTCCAGGAACATAAAGAGCCTCAAACCACTATATTAGGTCATGGTCATGGGAATGAGGTCTATAATTGTTACTGGTATTTGGCATATCAAATACGACATGGGTAGCTTGCCAGGCTTGCCGTGGCGGGTGGCATACTCTTGTAGTCACCTCTAAATACAGCATTTATTGATGAACTGTGCAGCCGCAAGTGGCCACGCGAGCCGGGCTGTGATAGGCTTGTCTGCTGGGTGGAGTTCTGACAAGGAGGAAGTCCTGATGTGGAAAATAGCGGCCCTCATGGAGTTGGAGGCCGTCCAGCTTGTTGCGAGGCTCTGCTGGGGTGGCGGGCCAGGGCTAAAACCTGCCATCCCTCCCGGGTGCCTCGTGAGCAGCTGGGCACAGGGAGAGCTGGTAGCAGCTCTGCCCCATGTCTATAATATATATTATGTATTATGTATTATGTATTTATCATGTATCATGTAACATGTATCATATATCATATCTCATATACCATATATCATATATTATAATGTACAATATATTATATATTATAATGTAAAATATATTATATTTATAATGTACAATATATTGTATATCATATATTATGTACAGTATATTATATAATATATAATAAAATATATTGTGTATGATATATAATGTATAATATATTATATAATATATTATATAATAATATAAATTATATATGAATGCAGGAAGTGGGAAATATATATTATATATAATATATTCTTTCATAATTTATATCTGGTTTTGTTTATGTAAAGGAACAATAATAAGTTGCTACTACTTTATCAATGTTAAAAGTATTGATCTTACTATATATTAGTGTTTACTATAAGAGGCAGTATATTATTATAATTAAGACAATCATATTTAGGGGCCAAATGTCGCAGACTGAATTTCCTGTTGTACCATTTACTTAGTTGTGTTTAGTCAATGTATTTAACTTTCCTTATTGGTAAATTGTTGCACTCCAATTGGCAACCACTAGTTGCTTTATTCCCCATTTCTTAAAAATGCTTACTCCATTGGCCCGAGCAATAGTCCAGTGGGTAGGGCGTTTGCCTTGCATGTGGCCGACCCAGGTTCAATCCCCAGTATCCCATATGGTCTCCATGCAGTACCAGGAGTAATTCCGAGCACAGAACCAGGAGTAACCCCTGAGCATAGCTGAATGTGACCCCAAAAGGCAAATAAAAAAAGTTTACTCCAAAGGAATATACAGAAGAAAGAAGAAAAAGGAGTCAAAACATAGCTTTTGTTTTCCTCATTTCAAGTTGTAGATATAATAGTACTGGAGGATAGTATCTTTGATAAAAGTATCTTTTGAATTAAGATAAGCTGTGTGTTCAACTCAGTTTGGTTTGAAACTACTAAACCCTAAAGATATATATAAAATTATATATATAAAATACATAATATATATTCATATATACAAAGCAAGTTTGTATGTATGTGTGTGTATATATATATATATATATATATATATATATATATAAAACTGTCACTGTCTGTCACTGTCTTCCTGTTCATCATCGATTTGCTCGAGCGGGACCAGTAACATCTCCATATGTCCTGTCTCATGCCTGTAAAGCCCAAGGGCATCTGCTTGCTCCAGGAACATAAAGAGCCTCAAATCATTCCATCAGGTCATGGGAATGAGGTCTATAATTGTTACTGGTATTTGGCATATCAAATACGACACGGGGGCTTGCCAGGCTCTGCCGTATACACACACACATACATACATACATACATACATACATACATACGTAATTACATACGTACATACATGCTTATTTTTTGGGTCACACCTGGCGATGCTCAGAGATTTCTCCTGGCTCTTCACTCAGGAATATACTCCTGGTGGTGCTAGGCAACCATATGGGATGCCAGGGAGTGAAACCGGTGGCTGCGTGCAAGGCAAATACCTTATCCACTGTGCTATCACTCTGGCCCTAACCCTAAAGATATCTTTATGACTCAAGGCATGAGCAGATATTTACTTCCCATGAAAAGTGGGCTAAAAAAATAATAAGAAAGGAGATAGACTGGTGCATTTCTAGACTTAATGGTGTCACTCACAGGTTTGTGTGGAAGACAGAGTAAAAAGGTTTGCTGGGATCCATGGGTCTGAACAAAAGGGCTCCAAGTCCTATTCACCAGCCACTTCCATCACAAATTACAATCTGGTGGGAGAAAACATCTCTAGATAGATTAGGGTCTCATGAACAGGGGCTCTCTGCTTTGCTTAGCAAGTAGTGCCTTGTTAATGCTGGTATCCACTCTGCTATGTGCAGAAAGAACAGGGTGTCTATGCTTGGGACCTGCTTCTGGAAAAAGTGACCTGTGCAGCTATACATGTAGTTCTTGGATGGGTCCACTCAAATTGCTTTCTTGAAATTACTCATCATTTTGTAAAAAAAACCTTTCTATTTAATTGAAAATTGCTTTATAATATTTAAAGCATTTTAAACAAGGAACCAGCATAAATGGGAGCAGTCTAAAGATGGTTCCCACATACTGGGAGGGGAAGAGATGTGGTTGGGAGACAGAGTAAAGTGGTCAGGACAAGGAGGGTGCCGGAGCGACACGCATAAGCTGACAACCAAATACCAGACGGAACAGTGCACATATCATGGAGGCCAGCATGGGTCCTAGTTTTCTGGGACTCCTCATGTCCTGAAGCAGTACATGGACAAAATCTGGAGCTTTTGTTTCTTATGTTCCTACAAAGTGGGGAGGCTAAAAAGTAAATTTAGTTAAAGTAATAACAAATGTGGCAATTTATTCCATGCATAAAGATTTCCCCTGATATTCCAAAAAAAAATCATGACTTGGCTTATTTACTATTTGGATGTATAAATACTAGACATCTTGTGTGTGGGTAGTTTTATTTCTGACAATTTTGCTACTTTTCATTATTAAAATAACATTACTCCTGCTGTCAGTTTAGTTACTTCATTTTCTTCTCATATGAATTTAACTAAATAATTCTTTCATGACCGGCACTGATTTCTTGACCTTATAAATCTCTGACTAGATTTTCAATTTTTGTTGTTGTTAGGCTTTGCTTTAAAAGCCTACATGCATTTGTCAAATTCTAAGTCATGGAAGACGGGCAGCCATCTGGAGCCGGGAAAGAACAGGGTTTCAGAAGAGCCCTTCACAATGTGAAGCATCACTCATGTGCTCTCAAGTTTGCCTTGTGTTACAGAGGACTGCGACCGCCACCTCAGGTCTCCTCCAGTACAAAATACTCAAGATGGCACTATAAGTAAGTGGGATGTGTGACTTCAAAAGAACTCTGAGTCTGGGAAAATCAAACCATATGTGATATGACATAAGGTTTCCCCAATGAAAGGAAAATATTTTGATATCTTGAATTGAGATTTTAAGACCATGTAGAAAACAAACAAAAAAACAAAAGAAACCACCAACAAACAAACAGGACTGGAGAGGTAGTACAGTGCGTAAAGCATTTGCCTTGTATGCTGTTGAGCCCAGTTCAATTCTTGGCACTGCTAGGAATGACCCTGAAGCAAAGCCAGGAGTAAGCCCTGAGCACTGTGGGGTATGTTCCAAAACACACACACACACACACACACACACACACACCACACGAAGAAAAACTCTAAAATAGGGTCTTTGCTATTGGAGATTTTGTTTTATCCTGTCTCCTAAGAAACTGCTTTTCTTTGTACTTCCAAGTGTTGTTCCCGTCTTTGAGAGTGGCTGTGTGCCTTCTAGCATACCATAGCAATGTGCGCTCAGTACCCAAAGAGCAAGTGTCAAGCAGTCATCAATAAAGGCAGGTAGAAACAGGGAAAATAAGATTGGATAGGGCTTGGGGGTGGGGGTGGGAAGGAGAAATGATATAGCTTCCAACTTATCTGAAAAAGTGCTGTAGTTCAGTTTTTAAAATGATAAACACATAGGACTGAAAGGGCCCCTGAGAGGCTGAAAGGGTCATCTGCTCCATCCCTCAACCTCTCGGGAGGTTTTATCTAAACCATTTTTACCGAGAGGTGTCTGTCGTGTTCTTAAAATTCTGTGGGGAAGTGGATTTGACAGCCTTTCTAGTATCCCATTACAATGCTTTATAACCATGAGTGTCAGGAAGCCCCTCTTTATACACATATATTCTTACCTGGTCTGCCTAAAGCCCATTGTTTCCTGTTCTATTCTCAGTAGAGAAATGTTCATACATCTGGATACAGCTTCTGAATAATAATCTTTCCTCTGTTTAAAGAGACATTAAATGGCCCATTTCTTGCTCTTCCTGGGTCTAAATAATCCTTGGGGTTTTATTTTTTTCCTAATTCACCCATTTTCTATATCTGTCTTACATTTTGATGTTTTTAGCTGGGTATCTTTCCTCAGCAGGAATTTTGACTTGTGAGGGTTTCCAACACTGGTATTGCTCCCTGACTATTTCTATATGTCTGACTTTCAAGACTTGCCACATAAACACTGTACAGTGAAGTGGGAGTATGTCATAGAAACCTCTGGTATGTGCTGGGGTATTACTTGATTCCCAGTTTTTTACTGAATTGAGGGTCATACTGGCACACCTGTGGGAAGAACACATGGATGTGTGAATGATGCTGGAAAGATTGTGGTATCTGGCTTCATTTCACAGGTGGGTGGTGGGTGAATGGGGAGAAACATTTGTCTTCGTTTTTGCTTTTGGGCCATTTCTGAAAGTATGTAAAGGGATATACATGACAACATCTCAGTGCCTGTATTGCAAGCCATAATGCCCAGAAGGAAAGAGAGAGAGAGCGAGAGAGAGAGTGATATATAGTGCTTGTCATAGAGGCAGGTTGGGGTGGGCAAGGGAGCAGGTGGAGAGGATGGTAGAAAGGAAACTGGAGACATTGGTGGTAGGAAATGTACACTGTTGAAGGGACGTCGATTGGATTACTCTATGACTGAAACCCTATTATGAACAACTTTGTAACCGTGTGTCTCATTGTTATTAGATACAAAATTAAAAAATATGTCAATAAAAAAATTTAAAGGATTAATCATGGTACCACATGTGATGCTGGGGATAAAACCAGGTCAGCTGCGGGATGAATCCTACTTGGTCATGTTGTATGATCTTTTTAATGAGTCTTTGGATTCTGTTTGCTAGTATTTTGTTGAAGATCTTAGCATCTGTGTTCATCAAGGAGATTGGTCTGTATCACCTCACACCACAGAGACTGGCCCATATCCAAAAGGGTAAAAGCAACAAGTGCTGGCATGGATGCGGGAAAAGGGCTCTCCTACATTGTTGGTGGGAATGTCGACTTGTACAACCTTTCTGGAAAACAATATGGACATTCCTCCAAAGACTAGAAATTGAGCTCCCTTTTGACCCAGCCATACCACTCCTGGGAATATACCCTGGGAGCCAAAAACACACAGCGGAAACACAATCCGCGACTTTTATTTTCATAGCAGCACTATTCACAATAGCCAGAACCTGGAAACAACCAGTATACCCGAGAACTGATGACTGGATAAGGGAAACTGTGGTACATCTACACAATGAAATACTATGCAGCTGTTAGGAAAAATCAAGTTATGAAATTTGCCTATAAATGGATGGACATGGAAAGAATCATGTTGAGTGAAATTAGTCAGAAGTAAAGAGAGAGACATAGAATGACTGCATTTATTTGCATGACATAATTATACCAGGTGATCTTACCAAAAGTGGAAATTACCACAACCGTGTGGGAGTCAGAGGTTAGGTAAGATAGAGAAGGAAACATGTGTGAATAAATGTCGAAAGGGCTCATACCAACATAGAACTGAGCACTAAATACAGGCAAAAATGCAAATGATGGCTTCTAAGTGTATGTAGTGCAACCCACAATGTGTAGGAGAAGGAAGAGAGAGAGAGGGAGAGAGAGAGGAGATAAAGAACCTGCCATTTAGGTGGGCCATGGGAGGGGGAGGGAATTGGGGACATGGGTGGTGGGAGATGGGCACTGGTGGAGGGCGGGGTGCTGGAACACTGTGACCGAAACCTCCAAACATGAAAAACATTGTAATTGTATATCTCACGATGGTATAATAAAATGTTAAAAAAAAAAACAGGTCAGCTGCATGCAAAACAAGCACCTGTCAGCAGTAGGATTCTCCAGCCCCGATGTTTGAATTATTACATTGCTTGTTTGTTTGGGGACACAACTGGCAATGTTCAGGAGCTGCTCCTGGATCTTGATTAAGGCATTACTACTGGAACTGCTCTGGGTCCCATTAAGAAAATCAGGTGTTAAACCCAGATTAGCTACATGCAAGTCATATGTTTTACCCTCTGCACTTCTCTTCAACCCTGATGTTTGGATCTTGATATCACATCTTTAACCATCTCTGACCCACTCACTGCTGAAGGGTGGGTGAATATACGCTCTGCAATCACAACTGGCTCCTTGCCAATCATTCAGAGATCAACAATTGAGACCTGTATTTTTCTTTGAAAGTCAAGGTGTCTCAGCTTTGGAACAAGCTGTATCTTAGTACCATGGGTTCTGGTTAGCCTTGTAGCTTTCCTGAAGAAATTTTGAGCTGAGTAGCAATGTGCCAGGAGTCTGGGCTATGATTTGGCTACTGGCTAGAGTAGCACGTAATGGAATCTTGGCTCTGACTTTCTTCCAAGCCAAAGGAAATTAATATCCAGATACCCCAGCTTTCAGAAGTTCTGTCTCTGTATCACTGTATCACTGTCTTCCTGTTCATCATCAATTTTCTTGAGTGGGCACCAGTCACATCTCCATATGTCCTGTCTCATGCTAGTAAAGCCCAAGGGCATCTGCTTGATCCAGGAACATAAAGAGCCTCAAACCATTCCATCAGGTCATGAGAATGAGGTCTATACTTGTTACTGGTATTTGGCATATCAAATACGACACGGGAGGCTTGCCAGGCTCTGCCATGCGGGTAGCATACTCTTGTAGTCACCTCTAAATTCAGCATTTATTGATGAACCATGTGGCTGCAAGTGGCCATGCGAGCAGGACTGAAATAGGCTCTTCTGGTGGGTGGAGTTCTGATGAGAGGAAAGTCCGGATGTGGAAAATGGTGGCCCCTCATGGAGTGGGGGGTTGTCTGACTTGTTGCTAGGCTCTGCTGGAGTGGCGGGCCAGGGCTAGAACCCACTATCCCTCCCAGGTCCCTTGTGAGCGGCTGGGCACAGGGAGAGCCTGTAGTAGCTCTGCCCCATGTCTGTGAGTCTCTGGATCAGCATACCTGGGCCGGACTTGAAAAAAGACTGCTGCAGGGTGGGTCTGATGAGCCGGGCTGTAATAGGCTCTTCTGATGGTTGGAGTTCTGACAAGAGGGAAGTCCGGATATGTAAAATGCGAGCCCTCATGGAGTGGGGGGTTGTCTGGCTTGTTGCTAGGCTCTGCTGGAATGGCGGACCAGGCCTAGAACCCACCATCCCTCCCTGGTGCCTTGTGAACAGCTGTCTCTGACTTTCCCCTAATTTAATCCAAAAAGGAGACACTGCTTCCAACTACTATATAGAAACCTCTATTTGAGTCTATAAAACAAAATTTAAATAGCTTAAACTTTAACTGTATTATAAACAGCTAGACCTCTTTTTAAAACAGTTGAAAAATTACAGGGTCATTTCAATTACCAGAGAAATAAAATTATCGTAATCTAGATAATAAAAAGATATCATGTTTTTTTATGATGTCTGATCTCTTAAAATATATTTCCTGTGGACATTGTTTCACATCAACTGTATCTTCTATTAACATCTATGTTTATAATTATCCTGCAGTTTTATTTAAATTTCAAATGGATAGAAGCAAAACATGGCAACTTTCTCACAAAGCCTAGCAGCTGATGGGCAGAGGTTAATTTATCTGTACATGGACACATTAGCTTGTCACATCTGCTATTAATTGCAAACAGATATATTAGTCTAATTAAACATTGCAAGGAACTGACCTAAATTGTTCAATGCCTAATGCTATATCGACTATGTGATTAGCACACTTCAGGCTGCATGTTTATCTTTGCTAAACTAATATGAAATAACAGCCTTAACTCTGCAGCAGGTAATGATTCTTGTGGTCATTGCTGCGGGTATAGTAACCTTGCTTGAAATGAAAAAGGAAAACTCATGTGTCATAATCGTGAGAATTTTCTGGGGAACTATAGCTATTTATACCCCATTGCCTTTACCAAGAGCATTTTCAAATGTTTATTTTCTATGGCAGCTGTCTAAGTGGGTCGCAGCCCTCCTGATTCAGGAGCACATTATCAGGACAAACAGTTGCAGTACATCAATAGCCCATCAGAACTAATTAAATGAGGAGCAGCAAGAGAATATTCATCAACTCAAAGCCATCAGAGCAGAGGGTGTGTCTCTCTACTCAGACCTGACATTGGTTTATTTGTGACTTGCAACTTGGGATATTTACTAATAACCAGATGTTTATATGTGCCAAGTACATAAATAGAGGGATATTAGTAATTGGGTACATTTTGGGATTAATGGCTAGATGAGAGGCTTCTTTCCTTCATTTTTATTAGCATTGGCTTCACCATGAGTTCACAATCACGATCACGATCTTCCCGTTAATCATCTATTTGCTAGAGCGGGCACCAGTAATATCTCAATATGTCCTTTCACATGCTGTAGAGCCAAGGGCATCGGCTTGGTACAGGAACATAAAGAGCCTCAAACCATTATATTAGGTCATGAGAATGATCTAATATAATTGTTACTGGCATTTGGCATATCAAATACAACACGAGCAGCTTGCTAGGCTTGCCGTATGCGGGAGGCATACTCTATAAACACCTCCAAATAAAGCCTTTATTGATGAACCGTGCGGCCGCTATGCGCGTGAGCCAGGCTGTGATGGGCTGGTCGGCTGGGTGGAGTTCTGATGAGAGGGAAGTCCAATGTGGAAATGGCGGCACCCATGGAGTGGGTGGGGGTCGTCTGGCTTGTTGTGAGGTTCTACCGGGTGGTGGGCCAAGGCTGGAACCCACCATGCCTCCCGACTGCCTCATGAACGGCTGGGCACAGGGAGAGCAAGGAACCGCTCTGCCCCATGGCTGAGAGTCTCTGGACCAGCATACCTGGGCCGGATTGAGGAAGTAACTGCTCCAGGGTGGGTGTCGGTGATCCGGGCTGTGATGGGCTGGTCGGCTGGGTGGAGTTCTGATGAGAGGGAAGTCCAATGTGGAAAATGGCGGCACCCATGGAGTGGGTGGGGGTCGTCTGGCTTGTTGTGAGGTTCTACCGGGGTGGTGGGCCAAGGCTGGAACCCACCATGCCTCCCGACTGCCTCTTGAACGGCTGGGCACAGGGAGAGCAAGGAACCGCTCTGCCCCATGGCTGAGAGTCTCTGGACCAGCATACCTGGGCCGGATTGAGGAAGTAACTGCTCCAGGGTGGGTGTCGATGATCCGGGCTGTGATGGGCTGGTCGGCTGGGTGGAGTTCTGATGAGAGGGAAGTCCAATGTGGAAATGGCGGCACCCATGGAGTGGGTGGGGGTCGCCTGGCTTGTTGTGAGGTTCTACCGGGGTGGTGGGCCAAGGCTGGAACCCACCATGCCTCCCGACTGCCTCATGAACGGCTGGGCACAGGGAGAGCAAGGAACCGCTCTGCTCCATGGCTGAGAGTCTCTGGACCAGCATACCTGGGCCGGATTGAGGAAGTAACTGCTCCAGGGTGGGTGTCGATGATCCGGGCTGTGATGGGCTGGTCGGCTGGGTGGAGTTCTGAGGAGAGGGAAGTCCAATGTGGAAAATGGCGGTGCCCATGGAGTGGGTGGGGGTCGTCTGGCTTGTTGTGAGGTTCTGCCGGGTGGTGGGCCAAGGCTGGAACCCACCATGCCTCCCGACTGCCTCATGAACGGCTGGGCACAGGGAGAGCAAGGAACCGCTCTGCCCCATGGCTGAGAGTCTCTGGACCAGCATACCTGGGCCGGATTGAGGAAGTAACTGCTCCAGGGTGGGTGTCGATGATCCGGGCTGTGATGGGCTGGTCGGCTGGGTGGAGTTCTGAAGAGAGGGAAGTCCAATGTGGAAAATGGCGGCGCCCATGGAGTGGGGTGGGGTCGTCTGGCTTGTTGTGAGGTTCTGCCGGGGTGGTGGGCCAAGGCTGGAACCCACCATGCCTCCCGACTGCCTCATGAACGTCTGGGCACAGGGAGAGCAAGGAACCGCTCTGCCCCATGGCTGAGAGTCTCTGGACCATGAGTTATATTGGCATATATTGTTGCCCCTGCTAAAAAGAAAACCCATTTCTGTGTTAGCAGTGATGTCTAGTACCTGGATGCTCAGTAAATGTTGATCACTTGATCACTTGATCACTTGAATCCCGTTATTCATCGATTTGCTCGAGCGGGTACCAGTAACATTTCCATTGGACCCTATCACGTGCCAATGTAGCCCAATGGCATCTGGTTGATTCAGGAATATGAAGAGCCTCAAACCGTTCCTTCAGGGTCTTGACAAGGAAGTCTGACCATCTTGTAGGAGGGCGGCCACATGATCTTTTGACATCCCGTGGGATCCAGTCGGTAATGGCTCTAGTCCAGCGGTTGTCTCCAAATCGCATTACATGTCCAGCCCATCTGATTTTCAATGCCTTGGCAAACGAGACAGTGTCCCTGATTCTGGAATATCAACAGAGGTCAGACTCCGAATTCCTTCTCTCACTTGAGTGAGGCGTGATATTCCAAGCATAGCTCTTTCGATTCCTCTCTGGGAGACCTGAATAGCATTCTCATGCTGCTTTCGTAGGGGCCCAAGACTCTGAGGCGTATGTTAATGCAGGGAGAATGGTGGAGTCAAAGAGATGTGCCCAGAGCTGGAGGTTCTTTTGTCTTTTAGCTATTTCTTCGATGCCTTTGCAGGCATTCCATGCCGCTCTATTCCCTCCTGGCGCAGCTCAGGTTTTAGGTCGTTCATCGTGTTGATTTCTCGACCTAGGTACACAAAACTGCTGCATTCAGAGATGTTTGTTCCATTGAGAGTGAATGGGGCCTCTGGAACTAGTTCATTCTTCATAAACATGGTTTTCTTTAGATTCAGCTGTAGACCTATCATTCCACATTCTCGGTCGAAGTCAGCCAGAATTTGTGCCGCTTGGCTAATGTTTGGTGTTATTAGAACAATGTCATCAGCGAAGTGGGAGGTGGTGTAGTTGCCGACCACCTATCTTCACTCCCATTCCTTCCCATTCTAATTGTTGCATGATGTTCTCGAGGGTGGCGCTGAAGAGTTTTGGTGGAATGGTATCACCCTGTCGAACCCCTCTTTTCATATTAATGATCACTTCTTTGTAGAATGGTGAGATCCTGGTGGTAAATCTGGAATACAGCTCACGAAGGATCTTGATGTATTGGGTTTGAACACCCTGTTTGGCTAGGGCTTCGATGACTGCTTCAGTCTCCACAGAATCAAAGGCTTCCTGTAAATCAATGAACGTGAGACAGAGCGGCATCTTGTACTCCCTACAAACATCAATGAACTTGGTTACTGTGTGGATATGGTCAATTGTGCTGAATCCTTTCCGGAAGCCTGCTTGCTCGCATGGTTTTCCTTCATCTAGTGTTCTGATAATCCTGTTCAGGATGACTCGTGTAAACAGCTTGTAGATGACGGACAACAGGCAGATGGGGCGATAATTGCCGATGTCTTGAATGTCTCCCTTCTTGAACAGTAGAACTGTCCTGCTGGTTTTCCATTGGGAGGGCACCTTGCATTTGGACAGGTAGCATGTGAAGAGCCGAACTAGTGTATTGATGAGTACCGATGGCAGATTCTTCAGGTGTTCGGGTCTGACTTTTTCTGGGCCTGGTGCTGTTCCCTTCTTTTACCGACGAGATGGCATGTCGGATTTCAGAAGGGAGAACGTTGGAAATGACATATCCATCCTGTGAAATTTGGTATGTGGGCAGGTGGATTGGCTATCAAAGAGATTTGAGTAGAAGTCCTGGATAATCTTCTCCATTGCCTTTCTGGAAGATGTGATAGATCCATCAGGGCGTCGGAGGGCAGTCATCTTGGTCTTATAGTTGGCAAAGGACAGGCAGGCGGTGCGAATGCTTTTCCTGGCTTCTGCTGCATCTTCCAGTATTTCTGCTCTTTTTGTCTTTGAGGTCTTCTTTTATCGCTTCTCTGCACCCACCGTTTAGCAAGCTTGGACATTAGCATTTGGTCTCCTGAGGCTCGCGCCTTGCCACGTTGGCCAATTAGCTCAAGAGTTTCTGAAGACAAGCGTCCTTTTGTGTCTTTCTCTCTCTCTCTAGCATTCTTCCCACAATCATGGAGGTGCTGAACCAGTCGGTTGTATTCTTCATCGATGTCGCCAATGATGGTATCTTCCCCATGTTGCTGCAATGGTGCCAAAGAGTTCCCAGTTGGTGGTCATTCTGGGAGTTCTCTTCTTAAACTTTGCAGCCTTTTCTCCCCATTGTGGGAAGTAGAATTTTCATGAAGGAGACAGTTGTCCGATCCTGTTTGGAATTTGGGGACGACAGCTACATTGGTCAGGCAAAACCTTTGATTGAAGATGATGTGGTCAATTTCATTGTGGAACTGTCCACCAGGAGATTCCCATGTCCAACGTTTCGCTTCAGCCTTCTGGAACTGTGAGTTCCCATGAATGGTCTTGGTGGACATGATGAACTCAGATAGTCTCTCAACCTGTTCGTTCCATTCTAGGCATGGGTCCCGATGTGGAGTTCTTCAGCCGATCTTCTTGGTCCTATCTTGGCATTAAAATCACCAATTATGATCTTGTAGAAGGTGTGATCTTTTTTTATAGAACTCCTCCAATTCCATGTAGAATTTCTCAATTTCATCTTCTTTGTATGTGGATGTTGGTGCCTAGACAATGAAAATAGAAATTGCTGGCAGTGTGCCACATCTCTTCAAGTATAATCATCCTATTCGGTTTGTTAGGCATTCAAATGAATCAATGTTGATGGCTATGTT